>VMKM01001078.1:0-185362 GCA_008360985.2 Macquaria ambigua
TCTCTCTCTCTCTCTCTCTCTCTCTCTCTCTCTCTCACAAAACAAGCGGGCCAAAAACAGTGAATTGCCTAGAAACCCAATATGGACTCCACCCTGGAGATTACACGGTCAACTCAGCCAGCCTGCACTAGAATAACAGCCTGGCCTGCTCTCACTGTCCCCTGCCCAGTGTGTGTGTGTGTGTGTGTGTTTGTGTGTGTTTATGTGTGCACAGGCATCTCCTGCACATACCCTCTCTGCTACTGTCTCAACATGTGAGTGTGCATGCATGCATACATATATTTTGTAAGTTTTAGCATACCGTTACATATATATCAAAGATAATTTTCTGTGCAGTTGAGTAGGTTTGTGTATTTCTGTATGTATCCATGTGAGTTTCTTTGACCTCAGTTTACCTCAGAGTTTCAGAGATGAGCCATACCTCATCAGCTGTTGGACAGGATTGTGTTGTACAAGTGTACAAAGTGTATTGTCTGTTATCTGACACATGTACACCTCATACCATTTCACACCTGCCAACAACAATCATTTCACTCAGCAGAGGCAGCTGTGTCTTTGAGTGATCATTTTGTATTCTGCCTTTATTAAATTTAAATCTTAATGTTGTAATGCTTTTCTTTAAAAAAAAAGTACTAAATATGATTATTCACTGGACTATTATGGCAATGTCTAGATTATTAACAGTGACCTATATGCCACATTAAAAGAATTGCATGCATGCATAACTACTGCAAGTAGAGTAGGTCATTTCTGCAAGTTTTATCACTGAGATTGTTTTGCATGCAAAAAGATTATTAGAGTGGACCATACAGCTTGTAACATTTCACTAAATAAATAGATAAATAACAAAATAAGTAATCAACTAAATACATTAAAAAAACAAGTCAGATGATGTGATTCAAATGAGATTCAAAATATGGATTCATGTCATGTTATTCTTGCTTGTGGAAATAAAAGATGCAACATAACAAGACAAGAAGGTCACGATTTTCATTTTTAAACCACTCAATCAATTAAAAACTCAAAATAAGTGGTGTACAAATGTTTTTACAGCGCTGTGTATAAACGGATTTGGTGCCACATCATAAAGGGGAGCATCATGTAAAAGTGATGCATACAGTGAAAGCATACAGGCGTGTCAAGAAAAGATTATTTCAGTTTCTTACCTTGCCATTTTAGTTTAGCCTATTCTCACACAACATATCTGTCTCACTGCATTTACAATGTAATTTGATTGTGAGATCACCGTGAATCAGTCACTTAACAGCGTACACCTGCACAGACACTGCTTGTTTGCCAGTAAGTGGTTTAGATAATGGGTTAAAATCTAAAGCTGGATACTAAAATCTCCTCATAACCAATAGGAATGATAGTCAGACACAGATTTTCCTTTACTAGGTCACCCTTTCTGTAAGAAAGGAACAGTCCTGATATCCAGGGTTCATACTTAAGTCTTGAAAGTTTGGAAAATGCTTAATTTTAACCATTAAAATTAATGGTGCTTCATCATGTAAACCAAAAATATTTTAATATAATGAAACAATCCTGTTGTCAGTTGTTTGTTGTCTCCTGGCATTTATAGTAATAATTTAGATGTGATGACAAAGGCTTCAAGAGTCTGGACATTTTTGGTTTAGATGCCTTGAAAGTGCTTGATTTTTACTCTTAAAAAGCTGTACGAACCCTGGATATTGTGGGTGCTATGTAGTCAATTGTCAACACAGGAACCTTTACCCATGTCTTCTGTGGCATAGCAATAGCAACCAGGAAGTGCATGTTATTCAAGGTAGAAAAATACAATTTAACCATTTAAGCCTTGTATAAAAATGCATGATGTAGTAAATACATATATCTACAACTGTTTAAGCAGTACATTATTGTGCATGTAATGCTTTAATAACATTCACAAATCATATTAATAATATGTTAATGGTGGTTGAACTCACTCTTTCCAACTCTATCAACTCTGAACTTAAAAGTCATATGATGACAATATATGGCAATCAATAAATTTTACCTCTAGGCATCCAGCATGTATGGTTGAAATGGGGGGAAAAAGGCTATTTTGATTTGGGTTTCTGAGTTTGTGCTGCCCCATAGTTTGGAAAGCTGGATCCAATCTGAGGCCAGTCAGGCTGTGGTGATCGAGGCTTCTCTAATGCTAGGTCTGTAGGTCTACAACGCCTGACTCTGGCCTACAACCGGGGCAGAGTGGCTGATTGTTTCCAGCCATGATGGAGGTAATGAGGGGGTGGTGGTCATCATGATACACACAAACACAGAAACACACACTCACAGACACGCACACACACAGACTGACCTATAAGTGAATATTCATACATATGCTTGTGCATGTGTGCATGTGTGCATGTGTGCATGTGTGCATGTGTGCATGTGTGCGTGCGTGTTTTAGCCACAGCACATTGGCTCTCTCCACAGACCACAGGGTCACTCTGCTATAGTCGCTCATTAGTGGTCACCTCTACTGGAGGACACACACACATGCTCGTACACAAACACACACACATACAAACACTCACCACCGGCTTTGCACATGGAGATTTACCACACACACCTTAACGTAAATCCACTCATCCAGATCACAGTATTGTGTTTGATGCACGCCATGTTAGGAGCCTTAAAGTGAAACCACATGCAGCTCAGTTGGAGCAGATCTGCTAAATATCTGTCAGAAGGTGGCTGAGTTATGCCTGTATCGGGCGTGCAATCACGCATGTGTGGTTGCTCTATCACAAGATGCAGTGTGACAGGCCTCGTGCAGAAAAGCTGACAGATGCGTACACAAATATCAACTCTCACACCAATACACACTCACACAGACACACTTGATGTCACAATAACTTGGAAACTGAAGCATTTGGGGAAGTAAACCTCTTTAATAAAGAACAGCATATGTAAAGGAGATGCATCCCTCTTACAGTAAACCAAAGACTTTCAGACAAAATGACTAATACCAAAAGAAATTCTAAAAAGCATTTTACATAAAGTGCTGCAAGTCACGTTGCTTAAAGATTAGAGAAGCAAGAGGACTAGTCTCCCATTCCTTTATAAAAAGTGCCTTAAACAGCTTCAAAGAAATACTGTGTGAAGGTATAAGCCCCAATATACTGCACATTCACTGTACTATTCCCCAGGTTGTTCCAAAGCAGCTAACTGATAGTGACACAGCACTGAAGTTTTAAAATAAAACTTGTTCTACTCTGCATTTTTAAGCTATCAGTAAAGCTTTATCACACTGTGTGACACTTTAAAGCACTGCCATGAAATTGAGGGTGAATAGTGTGGTAACATCGGATTGCATTTTCCCACGCTTTAGTAGTTGTATGTTCAGATTTTCCCATAGTTCATCCTGTCCTTTCCCAGCCAAAGGTCCCCAATCTAGTGTGTCAGGAAAAGCTTGCTCTTTAGGTCTGTATGGTTACTGAGGGCCCTGACACACCAAGAGGACAGTCAGCTGTCCAGTTGAGCATTGGTGGCTGATCATTGGCTGTGGTTTTGGCAGTGTGGCAGTGTGTTTTGCACTGTTGCCACTAGTCAGTCCTTTCTGGTCTGTCTCACCTGTGCCCGAAGGAACACATCCGCACCGACGTTGCCCTTTGCATTTTATTAAAGCAGGCGGTAAAGGTCCCCAGCTGGATTCAAGCCAGGGACGTTGCGTTTACATGTTACACGTCTTGGACCAGTAAGCCACCCGAACACTTCAGTGATTTCTCCAAATTAGTTTGGTGTCTTCATATTTTCCCCATCTGTTTATGTCTAAGATGGGCTGAGAATGCCAGCGCAAAGCAAAGTGACCAGTAATTTCCTCTTATTCAACATAGAATGAATGTTCATGTTGGTGGTCAGCTGGTCATCGGCTCTACTCATTACTGTGTGTTCAAGTGCAACTTCTTTGCATAGGATGTGCGTCGACACAAAGCCTTTGATCAGTCAGCTTTTGTTGCTGCTAGTTCTTTGAGGTCGGCTTGGTGCATCAGGGCTATCAAAGAAAGGGTCTGGACACGACTAACAAAGCAGATTGTCTCGTGTCTCTACAGCACAATTCGAACAGGTTACACATTAACCAGCCACGCGAACGCTTGGTCTGCAACACCAGCTCCTGCTCCTCTGCTGTCGTGAGCAACATTTATTGCAGTATGAAAACCCACTTCAGTGTGGGATGGTAGTGGAGGAAGGTTTAAAATATCATCCAAGTTTAGTGCCTCAGGTAACATATTAAACAGCAAAGGGCACTGAAACAGTCCAATAGAGCTTAAGTTATATAGTAATTAATCTAATCATTGAAAATAGGAAGTAATGTCTTTGAGCATAACAAAGAATTTGGGAAAAACTCAATGCTTAACAGAAACAAAGGAACATAAAATTTGGCCCTTTAGAGCAGAAATAGACCACCTAATCATATCTATTCTCTATGGTTATATGGCTTTTAGCCTGGATGAGTGACAGAGTAGGGCTTTTATTGTGTTTTAACAACTGTTATTCATTGACTGGTGCTTGACGTCCCAACCAGGCGTGTTTCGGTCCATAAAGCGCACAACAACAGTGTAAAGAAAACATTGCGTGGGCAAATTATTTAAAAAATACTACTCAAAAGAAACAGATATTAGTAATGAATAATTAATGACTTTGCTAACAGTGTGATCAGAGACTTGATCACCTAATATTAAATGGTTAAATAACTCTTAGTTAATTGCCCTTTTAATTAGTATTGGAAAATACCATGTACATATGGAGCTGTCAGTAAAAACAGGATGATGGGAGAGAACCCTGAAAAGCCTTAGGCCTAAAGCCCTAAAAACCTAATGTGCTGATTTGATTTGACTAACCTGAACTTAACCAGCCATCAGCCCTTTTCCCTGGGATGGAAAGCTCATTTGGGCCATTTAGGAATGGCTGAAATTCCCAGTCTACTGTGGTCGTGAGGGGAAAAGAGTCTGGAGCACCGGGATGTACCAGATGGGATGATTTTCTGATATGTAAGCATTACGTAGCACCAAGGTGTGGTTTATAAGTACATGACTGTGGTTGCTGCTCAAAGTCTGTAGCATACATGGGTAAATCATTGGCATATTTTGTCAATGGTGTAACCTCTTTGGTATTAGGGGTGGTTTTTGAAGGAGTGACGTTATATGAGACAAATCCAGCAGGTAATAAAATATTTCCTGGGACATCTTCTCTTTTTTTCGCAGTCTCACCTGAAAGTATTGCTTGACTTAACAATTTCAAACAACCCTACAAATAAATTAGTAAGCCACAAACATACATTTGCATGGAGTCTAACCTAAGTTTGCTCATGTTCAACAATCCAAGTCCATATCTGCAGTGTTTTTGCCAGTTCCTATAGATCTCCACTTCATGTATGTTTGCATACCAACTTGTATATGCTTTGCATATCAATAGATAGCTTGTGTCTGCTAGATGTTCCCAGAAAGTACCAAGCAGCGCAAGCTCAGGAGGGCCTGCCCTGTGCATGAATAGCCTGTAATTGCAGCTTGATGGAAAACACTAATGCGGCTCGTAAAAAACAGGACACTTAAGACTGGTACAATTACTCTTTCCAGCAGACAAAGCCAAGAAAACACACCATGCAGTGCACTCAAGTCATCAGGCTTCTGACCAACAAACAAAAAGCAATCAATCCACACTCCTGTTTGCTTTCTTTGCTTCTTAAACGCTAAACTATGCTCCATTGTGTTAAAATTACTTTATAAAGCCACCACAAAAGGAAGAATTGTTCATAACTATAAATCTGTTTGACATGAAGACAGAGTGAAGGTTGCATTGTTAATCGTATTTCATTAGAATGCTTGTTTATACCCGTAAAAATATCAATTTGGCTGTAAGTCATCAAGACCGCGAAGAGACAGAGAGAGAGGGCCTGAGCCTATGGGTATTTTGTCAGACTCATGCAAAACAGTCAACCGAGTGTGCAGCAATCATAGCAGATAAGGTTGCGCTGACAAACACTGCAAGCCATTTACCATCTGATGGCCAATAAATCATTAATCTCTGTACAGGGTAGGTTCTGGCACAATGGTCCCCATCTTGAGAAATATCCAATGTCACTGCTGAATTGAATTAGTTATGAGGTCACGACAGACCCAACACAGCTTCAGGCCCATTTTCAGTGAACTTTCACCATAGCTGTTTGTTGAACAGTAAACTTAAGCAATGTCAATAAAACTGGAGAAGTTTGCAGAGACGTCTGGATGAATCACATCAAGCTAAATAGACCAGAACATGGAAAATATGGCTTGTTGCTGTATTTAGAGTGCCTTTATGTGGTAGTGACTTTTGGGCTGCTACAAACACGTGTCTGTGTATGCGTCTCTGTGTGTGTACTGTGTGGAAGGAGCAATACATGTGGGCGCATGCCTACTTTGGCATTGTGCACAGGTGTGTTTAATTGTGTTATTTGGTCATTTCAAACCAGTACGTGTGTCTTTGTTCATATTTCTGTGTGGGTGCTCGGCCAGTATACTTACTGCTGTCCCTGACTCACAGTTCCCATGGGCTTCATTCTGCTGACTCGTCTTCCCGCCACTTTTGCTCCCCTTATTCTTTTCATCAGTCATGCCCTCCCTCCAGTCCCCAACATTATTTTTACCCTCTTGTACTAATTATCCCCTGTTATGATTTTAATGAGTGTGCGTCACTTCGAGCAAAGCTTTGTAGGTTTTCCCACTCTGTCTGGTGTTGTTTTCTTTCTTTTTCTTTTTAATGTGGTTTGTCCTCAAAGCAATTTGCGGGTGCAAAAAACAAAGAGGAGCTTGTTAGGAGCTCACAATCATTCAATAGATTATAACTCTGATGACTGGGAAAGAAAGGGGGAGAGAGAGGGTGATATAACGAGAGCTAGAGGGAAGTAAAATTATATGTCTGTGTGGTTTGTCATCTCTGTATTTCTGTGCATGAATGGGTATTTGTGTCATGTGTGTATGTGCGTGCTTGCGGGCAAATGTGCGTGTACAGTAAGTAGGCCTGTCTACATTTTTGTGCACGGGTTTTGGTGTAAATGTGTGCCTTCTAATTAATTAAACAGATTTTAAATAAAATTAATTTTATTGTTCTGTCAACTTTGCATATACCAGGAATCAGACTTAGGTTGTTACTATATTTGACATAAAACAAAACAGAATCTATAAAAAATATATTTTATATGTATTTATACATCAAAATATTAAATCATAACTCTAAGGGTTACAACTAACAATATAATTGATGTTGATTAATATACTGATTATTTTTAAACACGTAATCATTTTGTCTCCATAAAATTGTGAAAATATATTAATTTCATACATATTTCATAGCCTACTTATTAATTTAAGTTAGGTAAAGGTATTTATATGTATTTATTTAATTTTATTAATATATCTCATGACTTATTTATTTATTTCATTGTCAATTTATTTACAATATTAATTTATTAATTTATTTGTCTATTTTATTCATATAATTATGACCCATCTAGTCTTTGATAAAAAATACTTTATTAATGTAATACTACATTTAAGAAGATGGTACCTGGAAATGTTTTACTCAAATGGTGAATAGATTATCAAACTAGTTGTAGTTTCAGCGACATTCAGGTATAGTTTTCTGTTTTTCAAGACCGTATATAAAGATGTAGGCTACCATGTTTAGGACCATATGTACAAACACAAGCACATGTACATGTGGTTTCTTAAAATCCTACATGAAGTTGCAAGACAGAAGGGGCCCTTACAACAGTAATGGGCCCCAGAGGTCCAACGTACACAAGGATAAAAAAAAATGTAGCATATAAAATGAATTTATGTTAAATTCAGTGTCTTTGGTGTGTCATTTCACTTGATTCCTCACCCAAAGAGACAGTCTCTCTAGCTATGGCTCACTAGGGAATGCCTTTTTAAATATTACACAAGTATTGTGGGTTGTAGAGATCTGGATATTTTCCTGCCTCTCCTCATCCATCGTGACAGCTACAAGACCACAGAACAATAACCTGACAGGAGAAGAGATCAAGGTACAGTAGCGGGGATGTGTTTCCAAGAAGGAGTGAAAAAAAAAGTCTGCTTTTGTGGTGCATTGATGCTGGGAAATAGTACGGTGGTGTAAACTGTGTCTACCTGCGCTGACATGTGGCTAGCTGCTGCTGGTGCTGGTGGGTGTTTATACTAAAGTTAAAAAGGCTGCAGTCTTGACTTCATCGTGTATTTTGGACTTGACGGGTCATGACAAGACTGCTGAAAAACTAGTGACAATGGCTGGATTTCCATGAAATTTGATGTGGATTGGTATAATCGTCAGAGGATGGATTTGTTTGTTTTGGATGACCCCCTGACCTTTCGTCTAGTGCCACCATCAAGCCCCAGATATTGTATTTATTCAATAATCTAATGGGCAGATTGCCATGAAATTTGCCAAGCCATACAGGCACCCAGGGGATATACTTGGGAGCTTTTGAGTCTTGTTAAACACTGCTGTCTTAGTATTGCTTGTCTGGTTGGATCAGTTATACTTTGGTGTAATTCCTGTAAACAAACAGCAGCATGGTAGAGATGAGAGTTTTTCTCATAAACTAATATTTTTTTCTAAAAAAAGTCTATACTATACTGTTTTCTAAGTCAGGTGGTATAGAAGCAAAGTGGAAGATGCTGCCAGTCTCAACAGTTTTCTTGTTTGTTCACAGTAAGTATTGTAATATATGTACTACTGCCTACTTTTCCATCCAATCTTACATTATCACTGTCCTGAGGCAGCCGGCCACCACATGCACTGTTTCTTCTTTCCTATCCCCTGCAGTCCTGCTCTTGCAGCACAACCCAGCCCCGTATCACATTCCCGCTGTCCATCACTGGCACAAGGCCCCCGCTTAGCAGCAGAGAAAGTCCTCGGGGTCAGCTCATAATGGACCTAAATGCAGCTCATTATCCTGATAAGGCAGGGGCGGTGGCCGGGCAATGGCTGCCTGACTGGCTGGGTGACAGCCACACAGCTTTGACAGGTAGACAGAGGTAGACACAGCCATGGTGGCTATCTGATGGACCCGGCTGACAGATCCAGTTGCACTGGCCTGCTGCTCTGAGGCAATGGAAGGGGTTGGAAACTGGACGCCGCGGAGCCACACAATGATATCTCCAGTTCTGGCCCTGTGCTGTGTGATGGAGTGCTGTGAATGTGACTCCCCCTTCCCTCCGGGTGTGTGCACTGCAAAACATACCTAGCTTAACTTAGTGTATATAGTCAGTTTAAATTAATAGATTTTCTGGGTGTTGATAATCATTTGCATTTGTAGGATTTTGATTTTGATTTTACAAAGATCAAGCACAGAGGTTTTTGCACATTTTGTTTCAGCTTGTGATGAGAATATATGAAGATTTCTTTCAGTATTAATACAGTTTTTAACATCTCATTAATTTCATGTCATTATGTCCCCAGAAAATACTGAAAAGTTCACTGAGTCAGTCAGTTTTCATGTGTTAAACGCATATATCTACCCAACAAGTGAAGTAATGTCCTCACCAGTCATGTAGATTTAACCCCTGGTCTTCCTAAATGAAAACCAATTTGGACTTTTTGTGATTGTTAGACCTTTGCGATAAATTTGGACAGACTTCCAGACTGAAAAAGAGTCTAATTTATCAATACACATGTTCATATTCATGTACAGATTTTCATTGTACTATCAGAACATTCTACATTATGCTAACGTCCTATAGACAGGACAGCGGGTGGTAAAGAGTTACAGATTCCTTGAGGCAGGTGTAATTCTCCTGATGCTGTTCTTGAAGCGTTGCAAGATATTCCCAGTTGTTGAGGAAAGTGAATCTGCATTTTGGAGCAACAGCTAAGCTTATCTCATCCCAGTGGCTCCATGTTTTTATCAGTTTGAAGATGTTATAGCTGTATATTAGAGTGAATTCTTTTGCTGTATTTGTGTGTATATGCATGAGTTTCTCTCTGACTGTGGTTAAGTCACAGTTGGAGGAAGGCCACATTGCCCCGTCGCTATCAGTCCTTGCCATCAGGCAGGAGGAGGCGCGGGGGTGGGGGGACTGTCAACAGCCCCAGGCCCCCGGGCATCTAAGTAGCCACAGATTCTCTTACAGCCAGATGTCAGCCATAACAGCACCACACACTCTCACTCACAAATCAACTTCTCCGTTTCTCTCTCGCTCATAACAGTATCCTCTCTCTCCTCTCTGCCCTTAGGTGTGTCGGTGTGGGTGTGTGCCTCCAGTTTCTCTTTGTCTGTGTGTGTGTCTGTGGTTGTGTATGTGAGGGTGTGTGTCGGCCCATGTTGATATGCCCGGTGGAGGCATGTTGGGCAGATGCCGACTTTCCGTCAGTGGGCTTTTGGCAGCCGTGACGTGGGTGGGGGGGTGGATACGAGGGCATGAGTGTCATACAATGTACAAAATCTGACTACCTTCTCTTGCCTTTGGCACACACTGCTCTCGTATAGGGTGACGAGGTAAGAGATAGCCCCAACTGGTATGCTTTGGGCACTACACACACACACACACAAACACACACTCTTCTGTTCAGACATTTACAGCACACATAAGCATCAGGACAAAAGCACACGCACAAGCTAAATGCACCAATAGAAAATGATTGCACACACTGCCCACACACACACACACACACACACACACACACACACACACACACACTGATACCTGCTCATTTTACATGGTTTTATACTTTGCAGTATATACTGTACCAAGCTTTCAAATAGGGGGTGGGCATTTTGAGGGTAAGGAGGTATGTGCCTTGATAAAAGAGTGGTTGTTGAATGGGTATCATGCTGCTCAGCATATTTTACCATAATCGCTCAGAGCCATAATTTTGACAAAGCATTCCTTGTGAAGTTAGCAATTTGCCCTCTCCAGTGTAAATCCACATTATCCAGGTGCATATATGCTACCTGCACACCTTTTTTTTCAACAGGCTTACAGCGTGCTTAAGCAGATTAGGAAATGGTTTTTCTTCTTAGATGGTGATCTTGCGGGCTTTTTGACTGTCTGCTGCAGACTCGCTCCCCTCCACACCTTCATAAGATGTAAAATACTTAATTACAGCTTTCTCTCAGACGTACAATTACAGCTGACTGCTTTTGGTCTTTTTGTACCCACCAACAAAGGCACGGAATATCACATAAAGTCTCATCTGTTATTTCAACTTGAATGCAAGCCAAGGAATAAATTAAAATATGAATACCAGTGATATTCTCAGAAATTAACCAATGTCTTCTATTTTATGTTGGCATCGTTGGGAGGACAGATGTAGGAGGTGACACAGTGTTCTGATGTGACAAAAGTGACCCACAAGCTCTATTTCTCACACACATATACATATACATATACATACATACACACACACACACACAGCACCCACCTCTGTTTCTCACATCACTCTGAAATAGCTCCTTGTTCACCTCTGATGAGAGAGGTGGGGGAGGTAGTGAGAAATGGCAAAAAGAGACAGAGAAATGCGAGAAAGGGTAAGAGTTGACCTTTGGGTCTTGCTGAAGCGAGCTCTGTAAGTGAGGGGGCGGGTGGCTGAACTAAGTGGCTGATTCATTTCCCCAGAGACCCCCTTCCCCCAAGCCTGTGCACACATACACACACACACACGCGCACCCTTTCCCTCGTGGATGAGCCTAGTGATCCAGGTGCTGGCCTCTGCAGAGATGGCCACATGGCCTCTGTTGACCCCAAGGGAGCCCAGCTGGGGTGAAAGGTCACGGCAGAATCCTCCCACTGTCTGTCCGTGTGTGTTTTTGGCTGTGAAGACCACAGGCGGAGCCTCAGGAAATATGGCCGCCGCTGGGCCCTGCCTGACCTCTTGTCATTTTTTTATCTTTTGACAACAGCGAGGACCAGGAGAAAGGAGAAACTGAAGTCTGCAAAGTTCAGTTGAGTTCAGAAGTTTAGGTGGAAATGTCTCTATAGGGCTGGAAGAAACAAGAAGCAGTCAAAATGGAGTTAATATTTTACTGTCAATGGGAAATTGGGTTATATAAGGTCTTATAAAGTTGTTAAGCCAGAGATATTTTCTCATTGTTATTGTGTTTGGATGAATAAGTGGTATAGTCTTGTTAGTATGTGGTTTTGAATGTACCTCATGTCATTGACTGTACCTGTCAACCAGGCAACATTTACATTTCTTTCCACCCTATCTCTAAATACACTTTTCTATCAACACTGTGTTTGTACGAGACAAGGCCTCCAACATTCAGCATCACGCATATGAACTTGGCACGCAAATGAACTTGTTCTCCTCCCCCACCTCTCCTTCCCTTTTCCCCTCCCTCCTTCCCTCCCTCCCTCGCTGCTTCTCCCCATCCCTGCCTTGTCGGTGTTTCCTTTCAGCTTGATGCTAAGTCAAGCAGCTGTCTTGTTTTGGGTTACGGTGAGTGACGCTCAGGTAACAAAAGCTCAACGCTGCCCCGTCAGCACTCTCCCTTCTGTCAGCAGTGTGCTGAGGCAGATGCTAGCTGAGGCTGAGATACCAACACGATGCCTGGAACAGACAGCACTGAGGGCTTTATAAATTAGAAATGATCACTTTGTGAACAATATAATGGCCATAAATTAGAAATGCTTACTGGGGAAAGAAAAACTAGCATCAGGTTTGCATTATAAATTAAGTTTTTTGTTCTTTAATCATTAGTGTCCAAACATTTCGGCTCCATCCAGTTTTCCATCCACTTTTTCAGAACCAGGTTATTCTCTCCTCAAAAACACATTGAAATGTAAAAGTGTAAAGATGGTTCTTAACTTTTATATTGAGTTTCCCGTATAACAGTGATATCTTGACCTGTTAAGGAAGCAGTCATTTGCATTTGTGCTGCTCAGACGCCCGGCAGTTTTTTGTTTCTTCGTGGGAAATTCTGAATCTACAGACAAAAGGGGTCAGAGCCATTTATGAACAGACTTATGGGTGAAATGCTTCAATCGTCCTATGTCCAGCTGAACTGCTTGGAGGTGACAACATAAAATGAAGAGTAAGTCTTAACGATAAGTTGAAAAGGTAACCAATTTGTGCAAAAAAAGAAGACATACGCTATAAAGGGTGTTATCCAAGAGGGGGTCCTGACGCCAAATTAACAAGTAGCATGGAAAACGGAGCAAGTGAATTCCCCATCTCTTAAATGTAATGGGCCTGCTGAGTGAAGACAGACTGTATAGATGTGGTGTAGTGTCGTGAAAGTTGCACGGACATGATATTGACGAGGCTGCAAGCAGGAAACAGACGACGACAAACACACGGAGCATCTGCAGACTGAATAATTACAGACTGAACAGTGACAAAGATGGTAAAGACGCGTGTGCACACACAAACACACACACACACACACACAGCGAGGACAGCAGGGGTTTTAAGGATAAAGAGGGATAGACTTTACACACTCAGGCTCACCCCCCCTCCACTCTATGGCGGTTCCAAACAGAGACCTGAAAGGTAGTCCTCACAAAGATGCTGAGTGACGGGAAGAAAGAGAGAAAAGAGGCTCAAAGAGAAAGACGGAGTGGCACCTAGTAAAGGAAGAGACAGCGTGTCTTTACTACTTCCTGCTGCCTGGCAGCTGAAGCTGAGAAGAAGATCCTCGTCTCCTTCTGCCTCCTTTTAATTATGGCCAATTACAAGGCTAGCACGCCAGGACTTATTACACGGCAACCAAAGAGCCCCCCTTGAGTATGTTTGTGGGACCGAGGCGCATATTATGGTGGTTTAGCGTAGCGAAATTTCCAAGGCCCCGGCTCCGAGGGGCCTTTGCAGTTCTCTTTTTGTGGTTTTAATAAGAACTGAAAGCATGAAAATGCAGCAGTAGAAGAAGGCCCCCCACTATAAATGAGCAGCACTCTTCCCTAGCTCACCACAGGCTAGCTTTCGAGGTAGCAGGGGGACAATGCTCCTACACATGTGTCACTCCTCAAACTATGTTATGGTAGCTGGTAATGTCTTTATCATAATTGTGTGTGATGGAGGGGTAAAGGGGCAATGAGACAAAAGAGCTGAAATGGTGGTCCTCGAGATGTTGCATAATAGGAAGAGAATGAGCTGAATTAGGACTCCTATTATATTCCCATAAGTCCTATCGAGGGGGAGCATGGTATGTGTGTTCTTTGTGTATCTATGTGTCTGTTTGTCTTTCTTTATGTATTATGTGGGTGTATGTGTGTTTGTGCAAGGCTAACCTAGACACCACTAAAAGAAATATCTCTACATGTCGTGCATATGGTGTCTTGGGTGATATTTTTCCATATGCAGGTTGTTGCTCGTATTTGCAGGACATGAAAGAGGTACTGCACACTTAAATGTGTTTTTTGAGCTGAAAACTAAATGATATGACTGTATTGCACATCAATGTTGGTGTTAATATTGACATTTCTTACCAAATGTATAAAACCCATTTCATGGGTTGAAAATGGCTCAACTCACCATCTACTGCTTTAAATCAGCCCTGAACCTGCAAGGCCACTGCTAACAAAGAGTCATCCGGTTGGGACCTATCTACGTCATGAAATTTATATAAAAAAATAGTCTAACCAGTGTCAGTCAGTCTCCCCCGTGTTCCCTGACCCACACACTATGTAGCCCCGAGGCCACGCGTTCCCTCACTCGTTGCATTTTTTTAATTTGCTGGATAGGGTGTAGTTACACTTTAAGGGACCTATGATAATGATCAAGAACCTGAGGTGTCATATGATAACCCCTCTTTTCGCTAATGGTAACAATAATTAATTTATTGTACAGCCTCTTCTAACCGTAGGCCATCTTGTCATAACATGGGAACACAGGAACATGGGAAAAGCAAACCTTGTGGCATGTAGATACTAAAGAGTTTCATGCTCTTCTTTAGTCCATTGCTTGGCACACATTATGTGGTATACATCCCTCCCTCCGGTTGGCAGGTGTAAATAGGGCTGATTAAGGCCTCTCTTGGCTCTTTTGTGTCTTTGAGTGTTCGGACACCTCCTTGGCATTAGGTGTGAGGACACAGCTGCTGGCGGGTGCCAAGTTTGCGTGTCGGTGACACGGATTCAACAGAAGAGGACTTGTCATGTGCCAGCCTGTGACAATACAGCGTGATGTCAGGTGGGTGGTCACTCCATTAGGGCCACGTCATTCCCTCCATTCTGTAAGTTAGCGCCTGATGATGTGGTGACTTCACATCATCCATAAACACTGACCTAACTCACAGAGTAGAGTTTTCCCCTCTTGTTATGTCCTTAATGTCACGCACAATGTCTCATTGATGCCCCTGATATTAGCAGTAAAGCAAAAGAGTTAAACCAAATTAGATCAAGAACAGTAAAATTACAATATGTAAAGTGGGTTTGCCACCACACTCCTTTTTTCTTTCTTCCCTTCCTTCCTTTCCTCCCTCTTCCAGCAGCAGGCTGGACTGAGCATTAGCTTTTCGTGGTGGAGGGAGATGTCAGTGGCACGGCATGCTAAGACAAAGCACCCTCTGATATTAAATCACCTCATCTCCAGCTCACTGGACCAGTTTTGGGGAGGAGGGGTTCCCAGACTTTGGAGGGCATTTCGGGCTTCTGATTTATACCCAAGTGCTGCATAAAACAGATGAATGGCTCACAATAAGAGGAACACTGTTAAATCTCCAGCGAAGGAGGAGAGAGGAAGGAGAGGAGAAAGATAGAGAGGGGGAAATAAAACAGGTTAAGGAGACCTGTGGAGATACCCAGTGGAGCGGTGCCAGAGCTGTTATACTTTTAGTGGGCTTTAGCTTATTTATGTGATAAAAGCAGGATTTGAACTGCATTTGAACCACAGAGATGAAAAAGTGAATTAAATCCCCAAATCACCATCTGCCTGCTACCTCAAAGCATTCCCATATTTCCTTTTTATCTTCCTGCGCAGATCTAAATGTGTGGAAATTTCTTCTATCAGTTTTATCTTCCACAACATTTTTATTTATTTATTTTTCTTTTTAGTAAAAATGTTTGTTGTCTTTGTAGTGACCTTCAATGTTTGTGTGTGAGAGCGGGAGCCCCCACTTTGTTAACAAACAAGTGGCAAATTAGGCTCCACCTCCGCCCTCCCCATAGTGTGGAAACCACTCCAACAGGAAGCTCACACCAAACATCAACGGGGCTCTGACGTCAGTTACACATTACACATCCCGCCTGTCACCAAACTTCAGTCACCTCCGCTTGTTCCCTATTTGCTCACTATCATATTCTAATCCAGCATTTATTTTTTTCTTTTTCTCTCTTCTACCTATTGGTCTCTCTCTTCCTACGTCCCTCTCACCCTCTCTGTCACATAAACACAAACATTCCCCAGACTGAGCTCATCTTATCAGCATCTTATCAGCCATCTTGTGAGCATGCCATTGTTATGACTAGAGTTGTTTCTATTTCCAGAATAGGACTGACACTGAAATAGAACATTCCCATGTAGCCTCTCCATGTAGTCATTCAAACATTCCACCAAATACCAGTTTCAGTAAATCATCATCATCTTCTCCTTGGCTCATCCCTTAGCTCATCCCGCCTACAATGTTTTGTATTATAAGCCATGAGATTCTTGTGTGAAAAACAATGAGCTGTGCCAAGATGGGATTCCTATTAGGCTGGGAAACAATGCATTCTTCCGACTTGTGCCTGAGTCACTTTTGTGTGGGATCTGTAAATGTTTAGCTTAATATGAATGCAGATGTTTGAATGCTTGCAAGTGCATCATTTGCACTTGTGTAGGCATGAAATTGACCAGTCTGGTAACTTTAAAGGGGGTTCATTTAACTGTTTTGTATCATTATTCAGTTCGGTAAAACTAAGAAAAGATGAAAAACTTTTGCTTTTATCATCTTTGTGATAGGATGTGACAGGCTGGCTTAAAAAGAAGACCAAATAGAGGATGCAGCCCATCCATTTATATGTTAACCTTGCTGCTAGTAGCAGAGATTTGTATGTTACATTCTCCATGTCATTATTGCCAATTTACACAAAGGCACATTTTCCCTATCCCTTCTTTTCTCCCCTTTTCAAACTCACCTTTAACATGTGGCCTCACACACACTCACTCTGACACACTAATGCTCCCAGCTACTAGTGCGAGAGAAAAACAATGAGCCGGAGGTCCGACTGTGTTCCCCTCTCCACCCGGTGGAGCCTTTGATGGGGCCAGGGGTAGCCAGTGAGTGTGGAGCCTGAAGAGCCAAGGGGGGCTCAGGGGGCAGCAAGCAGCCGTTCCTCCCCTAGACCCCGTAACTCCATCTTGGGTCATGAGCTCGGGGAGAGGCAGGCACGTGCCGCTGGAGCGCCGGAGGCCCCCCGGCCCCGCTGTTGCTTTTGGACGATGCGGCGGTGCTAGCCTACTATTGAGCCAGACCCGGTGTCGAGTTCTTCATGGGGCCTCCGAGATGAGACGATGAGATTTTGTACAGGTGCTGGTGCCTAAACGAACGCGCGCGCGCACACACACACACAGACCTGATCCTCAGGAAGATTTGCACAGCTGTGTGAAGGGGACCCCTCCCTTGCCAAACGTAGCAGCAGCCCTCTATGAAGTGCACTCCAACACACACAGATGAAGAGCGGCTGCTCCTCACCGGCACACTGCTCACTAGGCAGCACAGGAAAAATAAAGTTCAAGGGCCTGGCTCACTCTTCTATTACATTAATTACTTTTATGCGTTTATTCAACTCACACTAAAAAGGAGTCTCCAGATAGATCTTGTTCTTTTTCGTCTTGCTAGTTTTCCTCCCTTTCATGGTTTAGGATGGCATTTTGGGACATGTTTACAGTACGAGGTGTGTATGACTGTTACAAAGGATCGATCCTGTTGGTATTGAGGCAGTGTTAGAGTCTCCTTTGTGCAGACAGGTAATCAGCTCACAACACATGAAATAAGTGGAAATTTCCTGCCTGTTTTTTTAAACGGATCTCGATCCGGGAAATGATTCGTCATCGAGCGCTGCAGCTGCACGCCTCACTGCCACTCAGTGGGCAGAGCAGCAGCACTGGAACATCTGTCTCTCTGTTTCTGTCTGTTTCTCTCTCCTTCACACTCACAGCCCTCTCTCTTTTCTCTGCTTCTTCATCTGTCTCCTCTGATGTCTCTGACTCTTTTTTCCATTTTCTCTCTGTCCTCACTATTTACTCTGTTGATTCTCTACCCCTCTGACTTTCCTTCATTGTTTTTCAGTTCGGCAATGAACTTTTCATATTCGATAGATCATTATTGATGGTGCATAATCATTCAAAGAGATTTTTACTGTGGGCCCATCCATATACATGTGTTTCGTGGCATGAAATTGCATTCCTCCAGGACCACAGTGCAACAGTTGAAAACAGCAAAACACAAAACAGGAGCATGGATTGAAGAATTACACAAAGAACAAAACTAAAACAGCATAAAACAAAATACCAAACAATAAATAAGTGCATTGCAAAAACAGTAAATTAAAATCTTCCACAAAAAAAAGTAAAATGTTCATGGAAAACATTCTCTATAGTGGTCGTTCTGTCTTCACCCTTCACACATACACAAGCACCCTCTAATCCACAAAAAATGAAGAGATCAAAACCGCAACACACATATCACGCCGCCCTCTACACACAGACACACACATTCTGTCTTTGCGTGTTTGCCATTCAACACTCCGCGCACCCTCCCCTCCCTCCTGTCAGCCCACTCCAGATGTGCGAGGACAGAGGGAGCCCAGTCATATTCAGTCAGCCAGTCACTTTCTCCCCAGAGTGAAAGTGAAACACCACCTGTGTGTCTGTCTGTGTGCGTTTCAATAGCCAGAGCCATAACCCTCCACCTCACCGCAAACCAGCCAGAAAGCCTCGCTGATGGCTTCCCAAGGTGGAGGACAGCGAGGTGACGTAGAGAGAGAGAGACTTTGTTTACCATTGAGTTTCTGAATTCTTATTTTCGTACAACAAACAGACAGAATCTGCTAGTGGTGATGAGATAAAGTCAGCATGTTTTAGATGCGAATCAACTGTTTTACGAATTTTCTGCCATAAAGTGTCATTTTTCTTGATTCTTGTGCAGTAATTTGCCGTATCTGTGTCTTCTTTCAAGATACTGACACTCATTTCTACAAACTTCTTGAAAAAAAGTTGAAAAACAGGTTGAAATGATTTTACTGCATTGGCAGATTTTTTTCACCTGTTTGAATAAGAAAGGACTTTCAAGGCCTCATAATAGAAAGCAATTACTTGGTGTGATGGAGATATTTTTGCAGTGCATGTCCTTATAAGCTTTAGAGTGATTTGTGTAATTAAATGCCCACATTTGGAACATAATTTTGTTGTTGATAGTATTGATTATGTACAAAAAATACATACCAGAATAAGAATAAGATAATGCATGAAAAGAAACATGAGAAATTGCACTAAAAGAGTAGTGTAATGGTTACGAGACAAGAAAAAGGGTAAACTTGTACAATACGCTTTGGCAATATTGCACATTTTGAACTTGAGTCATAATGAAGGGTCAGAAAGGAAAGAAAAACTGAACTAAACAGGAAATAAGGAGATTGGTGAGCCAATGTAATTCAAGAGATGAAGAGTTTATTGCTTTAAAGAAAGACAAAAGGTCTAAAAACAAAAAGAAAATCAGAGAGCCTTTTCAGTGAAAAGAAATAGAAGTTCACCTAGAAACACAGAGGTGAGAAGGAGGTAGAGGGAAGAAAAACAACAAACTCCTGCTGTAGTCCCCCTGAGTATCCCTCCCTCTCCCCTCTATACTCAGCCCTTGCAGGCCCCAGCAGAGTGGTGATCCAACACCATGCTTTATAGCCCAGAGGGACCAGGCCTAAATCTGATACTGGGCCCCTTAACACACACATAAAGTCAGCACATCCCTCAGCCTGGTGAAAACAGTCCATATTCCTTCACCTTTACGACAATATTGACTTTATCTGCGTGCCATTTGGATGAAGCTATCCCTGAGTCTGTTACTCAGAGTATGTATCTAATGTGAAGAATATTTTAACAAGTCAGACGTAACCAAGAAAGTTGATGACGTAAAGTACAGTACTGCCTGAGGCGAGAAGGAGCTGGAGAGTGCTATTATTCAACTCTCCAGTCCAGTACTTTGGAGGCCGTGCTCAGGAGCACTTCATCAGTTAAGTTCTGTGCATTCACTTTCACCATTTAGGCTGTGTTCAACAATCCCAACAACTCAACTCAACCTCTCGCGATATTTCAGAGCGAGACTTCTCCTTGAGCTAGACCTCTGTTTCTGGTTAAACAAAATGGTCTTTCTCTGTAGGGATCCTTTCCATAATGTTGTCAGACACTTAGAATAACAATCTGAGCCTGTCAGTGGCAAAAACAAGCACTTTTAGTGGACATACTTTTCACGGGTGCAATAGCCCCAAAGGATTACATTGCAGCCATTGCATCCCGTTCGTGGATGCCGGCTGAAGTGATCTACTGGACCAATTCCAAAACTTTTGGTAAGTATTAGTCATTTAGACCCCACAGTTTGTAAAAACAGGCCAGGTTTAAAAATACCAGAGTTACCCTTTAATGAAAAAGTACTCAGAGTAGAACCTTCTTGGGTTAAAGATTGATATTTGTGTTAGGGTTTAGGCGTTTAGCTACCAAATGGGCTAAACTTCACGCTGTGCTCACCTCCATGTTACCTCAACAAGCTGTATGATTGCTGAATATATTTAGGTTATGAAAGGGTAAAAAGGTTTGGTTAGGTTTGCAACACAGTAAAATATTTTTGCCTCCCCTGAAGAGATTCATCCCCTTGAAATGCTAAAGATGACTTTGGCCTTGAAACAATTAAACACCAAGACTGATAGCCCTAAAAGATCATGCCAGAATTATCTCTGTACTTTGGATAAGTGACATACCTTTAGTAATGACACAACCAGCATTAGGATCATAAATATGATCCTAATAAGTAACCACAACAGGTAGCAGGGTTAAAGCACGTCATCAACTATCACTCCATCACTGCTCTGTGCTGAGCTAACTTGCTAACTCCACAACAAATATCAGAGTTTGCCGCCACAAAGCCCAGGTCAAGAGGCCAGTGAGACAAACAAACCCTTGTCTGTCTTTCTGTTTGGACAAGGATTTGTTCCGGAAAAGCCTTCACTCTGTCTTCCTTCCTGAGGTGTTTATTTGCACTTGGGCTCCCACCAGCACCTCAGCTGTTTACAGTGTTTGTTTGAATCATTTCTATTTTATTTTCCCCCCACAAAAAAAAATTGTTTGGACAATGCTGGTTTGTTTCTCAACCTATAAATATTTCTAAACGGGCAGCCGGATAGACATCCTTCCCATCATTGGAGGTCAACCAATTAGCTAAAGGAAGCCATTGGTCCGGAGGGTGTTTTTATTTGCATCATAGCCATGTTTCTTTTGCTAATAGCTGTGGTTTCATGTCTGACCTCACTGGGCAGAAGAAGTGTAAAAACATTACACCCACTTGTATTTTCCATGTAATAGACTGGTCTACACATCAATATTTCTTCTGTCCTACTTCTTCTAAGTGGGGGAGATTTTTTTGAGCCTTCTGACAACTGACTGTAGTGTGGGATATTTCATAATTTCCCTCTGTATTCATACTCTTATGATTGATTGCTTGATTTAATATGATTTAATAAAAAATCTCCTCCCCCTCTGTCCTTAGCTTTTATTTCTACAGTTTATTTTCTTGTAATACAACTGCCACTAACAATTATGTCATTATTGATTAATCTGTTGGTTATTTTTTTTCTAAATAATGGATTATACGTTTAGGCTTCAAAATGTGAAAACATTTTGAAAAATATCTATCATAAATGCCCAAGCTGACACCATCAAATTGCTCCTTTTGGGAGTAAATCCTCCCATTTAAAAACAGTGAAAGTTTTGCTTAATAAATCACTCAATTAATTAGTCAGTGATCAATTGTTTTTGATTAATTTTCAAACGACTTATTAATTAAAGGACTAATTGTTTCAACACTATACTGTAATACATGATCATGAATTTTGTCATGGCAGTTTTGCTTTTAGCCGTGCACTGTTTGCATGCAGCATTTCTTATCCAGGCCTTTAAGAAGTGTTACAATCGTAATTATCATCATAAGTCCCCTGGATAAGAGCCAGTGTAAATTCCATCTGTGTTAAATAGAGGAGATTACTTCCTGCTAATTAGAATGACTCATCTCTGCCTGAATCAGCAGCTTTGCAGTTCCTCACAGACTGAAGTCTTGGCTTGTAACACAGTCCTCTCTCTTTTGTTCTCACATTATGTGATCAAGCTCCTGTCGAAAATCACCCCACTTCTTCTTTAATTAAAGATCATTAGGGATGTATGTTTTGAGGACACAGAAACATTACATGATTAAAGATATCTTGCAATTTTGACGGACCATTGTTTTAAAATCTTAGCTAAACTCCCCAAATGTAAATGCAGATTGTAGTGTGATTTAGTTCTTTGTCAGTGTTTTCCATTCTTATTCATACTTTGATTGACTCAGAGAGTGACTGAAAGCGCTCTTGTCTTCTGTGTGCAGATCCACAGCCACTGCCGGTCTTGTAGCATCCTCCCAGGTATTATGTTGATGATTCAGTAGTGTGCTGGCAGGAGTGGTCTGGATGTTAGGGGCTCTCTACGGAGAGGTTAATCAGGATCAGGGCTCAGACCCTCCGGCCTTGTTCAGAACCAGCAAGGCATACAGCTCTCTGTTTTCACAATACATCCTCGCTGCCATTAGTGCTGTGTCACCAGACAAGGCCTTGTATATGTGTCTGACAGTATGTGTGTGAGTGAGCCAAAAGAGCAATGAGTTGCAGGAATCAGGAACCTCCACGCACACACCTACGTACTTGTGTAGGGTTAGGGGTTGTATTCAGTCACATGAATTCACCCACACACACGCATTTGGGGGGGTGGTGAGTCTCATTAGCCACCTCCTGACTCAGGGTGTATTTTGAGGAAGTAGGGGCCAGTGGATCCCTGCTTACTCATGCCTGGAAGTGACAAAACATAACTGGCCTACTCAGACTTACACTAAAAGACCATTATGTGACTAGTATTGTCCTCCAAATGTGATTCCCCTCTTGTGACTTTTTGCCCTTTGGTCTCCTCAAGTAAATATTCAGAAGACACTTTCACAAGCACGTATGGAGGTATGTATGATAATATATACCATGAAACTATAGAGATTTGTCACCTGTCAGAGATTTTGCTATACAGTTTGAACCAACGTCGTAATTTCTTGAATATCTCTGGTTTGAAGGCAATGTTGCGTATAATGAGCAGGGCTTCTTTATGGCAATGTTGGATTTACAGGACACAGGAAAACAGATGTTCTTATGTGGATATTTTATATATATATATTTATACATATGATCATATATAACAGTTTCTCAATTGAATTGCCATGGATGGATGGATGGATGGAAAATGTACTTTATCACATTTTTATATTGCTATCACAATATTAAAAATTCATACACACATGTAGTGATCCAAATTGGTGACCCCTAGAACAGGGTGCACCAGCTCATTGATCGGGCTATATATATATATATATATATATATATATAAAGAAAGAGGTGTCATTATTCTGCATTTTACCATCATTGTGGGCTTTTATATATTAAGTAGATCTTGGCTAACATTTGGACAAGAGAAGTGATCTTTGCCTGGAAAAGGTTGGTGACCACTGTTCTAACAAAACTGATTTCCAGCAAGTTTTCCCAAGTTTGTAGAAAAGCAGTGCAGACTCAACAAAGGCATGGTGAGATGGGTCTGATCTAGCAAAGATCACAGTGGAATACATCGGCCTCACACTGCTGGCTCTGTCTGAGTCATGTTGCCTGGGGCAGCATGATAATGTGACCTCAAGTGGCGTGATGTGTGACACTGAGCTATTCCCTCTATTATAAACCACAATCTGTGAAGAGGAGTGGCATTCAGCCACCATTGCCCAACTTGGGTGGCTTCCCCTCCCTTCTCATCGCATGTGCAACAGGAGAGAAAATTGGACAACATCAAATTAGCCAAGTCTTTTTTTTTTCCATACTAAATGATGAACGCTCAGTGTGGAAGTTTAATTTTCCTCTTACTCTTTTCCTCGCATTTACCCACACACCTCTTTTTTTTTCTTTATTTACTGAACCCAAAATAGACTCAGTTGGGGGGAAAGAGGTATAACTCATGGCACACACACTGCATATTTTCAGCATGTCCTGTAGTAACCGTGGCAGCGGCAGAACATGTCTCTTTATGTCTTTCGCTCTCTCTGACTGACAGTGGGCACAGTGTGCCAAGGAGGTGTGGTTGTTAAAAATAGAAAGAGTTAACTCAGCAGAGGACTTGAAAAGATTTAGCTACCTGCAGACATTTCCTGAACAGGGCCACATTTCCTCCCCTCTTCTAGATCAACAGTCATCTAAATGAGGACTGTGATCTGTCCTGACCGCTTCCTTTGAGGGGGGAAAGACAGTGACAGAGGAGATCGTGCGAGATGGAGAAGCAGGGAAAACAGAGAGAAAGAGAGCAGGGCAGGGGGTTGTGTTTGATGAAAGCCTGGCTCTCTGTTTACTACAAGCTAAAAATACTACCCAGCCTGGTGTGCAGCAGGCATGAGGAGGTGGGGGGGTGGGCTGTGTACATATGTGCGTCTGTCGCCCCAAACCCAACAGCTGGAGGCTAGAAGGCTGAGAGAGGGTTCCACATCGCTGCGGGGGGAACAACAGGTGGACGAGAAGGCGTGTGGTTCAGTGTTTTTACTGTACATATGTCTGAGTGTGTGTGTGTGTGTGTGTGTGTGTGCTGGCTTAAGGGTATGTGTGTGTATGATTGGGCTTGTGGGCAAGCGTGTGCAGAAATGTGTGCATGCATGTACACAAGCTTTACACACCAGTACCCCTTGTAAAAACCCCAGTGTCACATAGAGCCTGTGTCTCTGGCTTAACCCAAGCCTAAATTGTCTTATTCATGCTCTCTAATCTATTTAAATCCCAACTGAGGCAGTGCTATGAATCAAAATTAATGACTGTGTTGTTGATGCTGATGTTAACGCTCTGGTATGAGTACTGTATTGGCCATTCACGGCAGCAGCTCGCTCACTAGGCCTCTATTTTTTACACGTGTGTGTGTGTGTTGGGGGGCCAGCGTGTGTGTCTTTCCCCACTACTCGCTTTTACCCTGATGACAAGAGGCAATTGGCCTTCTCAAATGACAGTGACTAGGTACTGTGAGGGCGATTGTACCCAGGCAGCTGTGCATCTCTCTCTCTCTCTCTCTCTCTCTCCCTCTCTGCCTCAGTCTCCTTCCATGTAGCTAAAATGAAAGTAGTCATTTACTGATTCTGTGATTAAATACCTTCCTGTTTGTGCAGGGTTGATCAGATAAGGGTTACCACGTAGGGAATGCAAGGGCTAAAAAACAAGGTAAAGTCGGCAGCCAACACACTTCCCTGGGTCATTATCGGCATACCTGAGAGGCTGAAAACTCACCGGATGTCTGCACTAAAGCAGGAAATTGCATATGGACGGCAACAAGAGAGCAGCAGTGAATGAGTCACCAGATGAACCAAATTCTTTTAAAGTATTTTATTGTTATTATGGTCTTTTAAAGTAATGTAGTCATATAATCATACTTAAAGGTTCCCTGTGAAATTTATGATCTCTAGTAGCACTATGGAGCTGTTTTCCTTAATCAACAGGTGGTGGTAACACGCCAAAATATGCTGCAGTGCACCAGCTTCATATTTAATAGACAGATATGCAAGTGGTATCAATCTTCTTATATAACTCTTGGCAAGAAAGCGAATAAGCGTGATTCCCAAAATGTCGAACTAGTCCTTTAACCCTTTGCACCCCTTCTTCTCAGAGTCATAACTCAAGTCAAATCAGAGTCCTCATGGAATCGGTGCGACTTACTCTTTCCAGTGGTAGCAGTATCTCCAATGTCCATCGTGGATGAACATCCATTAATCCTTTAATTAAAAAAAGATCCTTAAGATCTTGCCTCATAACTATTATCTTCAGATGTTTTCTTCAGTATCAAAAGTGGCCTAATTCAGTGATTGTGTGAATTATACATTCAGTTCAAACAGGAACCACTACTAGCAAATGCAGAATGACTTTTCATGGTACAGACTCATGAAAATGTAAATGAATACAAGCTAAAAACAGGGCTAAGCTAACTGTGGTCACTGTCACCATAAGCCAAGTGAAAACCAATTGGACTGTTTTATTGTTTTAGTTTTACTGTGTTCTCTTAATTTAATCCTTATTTTAACCAATTTCAGTACAGCACACCTACACACTCGAATACAGTAGCAGCTTTAAGGCAGAGGAAGTGAACAGAGGATATTAGGCAGGCCACAGTGACTGGCCAAATGAGTGGAATAGTTTCATCTGGCCTTATCAGTTTCATGTCTTGTTTTGTCTGCCGAGCCTGGCAGGCCCAGTGTTGGTCTTCAGGTAAGAATGTAGGGTCATCAAGCAGAGCTGATGGAGTTATTACGAAATTTGGCTCTGGAATAACACCAGACATCCCTGTCCATGAGTAAATGGGGAACAGTCAGTCCAGCTCTCATTCCAGCAGCATTTGGTAATGCCACAAGGAAGCTGTTTCATTCAGATTTTCTAACATTCTGCTCTTTGTAATTTATCGTCAAATGAGCACGCTGCTGAGAGCTCCCTAGACCCGGTGACCTCTCCGCAGTTTCCCTGGACACTCTGACCAATCGCGTGTCTCTAAACACTGTCACCGGCGTCTCTGGTCTGCGTAATCATCCTCCCTCTGCTTCCCTCCGACATTTGCAGACGGCATCAAAACATCACTCCTCAAAAAGCCAAACAAACGTCTCTACCGAGCAACCAACTCCGCTTCTCATGTCCACATCTTTGATGAGGAAAAACAGCACCATAACAAAAACAAGAGGCTGAGTGGGACGGAGAAAGATGCTATATTTGGAAACAGACGAGTGGGCGACAAGATGTCTCTTTTCTGTCTTGTTCTGTCTCTCGCTGATCTGCTTCTCTCTGTCTGTGTGTGTGTGTGTGTGTGAGGCCAGCTGTGGTCATATAGTATAATAAGGCTCTCTATCTGAAATAATGGCTTTAATGCTGGTTAAAAGGGGAAAAGGGGTTGGTTTGGGTCAGGATGACTCCTGCGCCCAAGGATCAGCTGGCACGCCGTCGGGGCCGTGGCACCAGGCACAGGGCCACTGTCTGGGCAGGACAGACAGCTGGCGGGAGGTGGGGCATGGGGGATTCTCTCTGTCTGGGATACACACACACACACACACACACACACCATCTTTAATTCCCTTCACTGTACCCAGACAACTCTTGTTTACATTGCGTGTGTTGTATCGTGTCTCTCTCATGTCTAAGTAGTTTTGCGGTTTACCGTTTGGATCATTTTTTGGAAAATGGAATGAGTAATACCTGAGTAGACGCTACTGATACTGCATGTCTTGTCTATTATTGCTGCTTCTCAACATAGCGGTCAAACATATCATCATTTGTTAATATAAACAGTGTTCAGATATTAAACAGTTTTATTTAGGAAATATCGGGAACCTCTCTTTGTAAAATAATTGATCACTGATTGCAATGAAACCACAGTAACTAGTAACTGCTGTGTTTTAATGTTGAAACAAATAGTTGAGTAATCAATAATTTGATCATCATCATCAGCAAACAGTCATTGGTTCTGGCTTCTCAAATGTGGGGATTTGGTGCTGTCTTCTATATAATTGTAAATTGAAAATCAATTGGGTTTTGGACTGTTGGACTAATGAAACAAGCAATTTAAAGACCTCAGTTTAAGTTCACAGAACTTGTGATGGGCATTTTCCATTGTTGACTAAATAATAATTGAAAGAAAATTGTCAGATTAAATCATAATGAAAATTATTATTGGCTGCGGTGCTACTATGTTTGTACCGTATGTACGTTTTTTTAGTTCCTCAGAAAACAGCACCATCTGTGCTGTTGAGGGAAATTATTTTCTGTGCATAAGCCACGATGCCATTAGTATCCATTTCAATAGTCGCCCTGAACCTAAACCAAAGTGCTGGCACGCCCCTTGTCATTTATAATATCAGCCTGACTGGCCTATTGATGATGAGAACAAAGCCACAGTGTGGCCGACCTACAGCAGTGGCCGTAGTAACATGGCACCTCCCCGGTGACTGACGATGCCACGCTGGCTGCCACCACAGCCTGGCACAGGAGGGGGGAGGTGGGGGAGTGTGTGTATGTGTGTGTGTGTTTGAGGGTTTGGGGGGCATTTGGTGGTTGTGGCAGCTGGCAGTGAGAAGATGGGTTCCTCATTTATAAAGACTCCCCTGTGTGAACCGCATGCGAGGCCACACCCTGGATGCAAACTCAAAATCGCTTGCCGAGGTGCACGTACACATGCTCATATATTCATAAACACACACATATGCAGTAGGTGACTGACAGATTACCTTTAAACACACAAATACAAAACCCCTGCTCTGGTGCTGTATGTGTCGCTGCCCTTTCATATTTGTGGAGGTGCTTATCAGCATTTGTGTGCGAGTGTGTTTTCTCTTTTCAATGGATGAGTGTGCGTGATTCGAAGGCACAGCAGTCCACGGTTTTGTCCCGTTGAGTCATTGCTTCCTTGCTTATGAAATGTAGAGTGGTGTCACGTCGCTAGCTGTTTATTAGCTCTAAGGAGACAGGGGAATGTAATCAAACTGTCCTGATTGAGTCATGTGACGGCTATTCATCTTCCCACATTAGAGGCCACAATGAAGAAATATTAGTGTTTGGCTTCATTGGATGTGTTGAAATAGTTCCTAGAAGAGAAGAGGCTTTAAATAACTAGTGCTCTGCGTGTGTGTACAAGCACACATTTTTTATTAGGGTGTTTGTATGCATATGTCTGTATTATATTTATATATTTATGGGTATGTGTGTGATGACAAAAAAAATTCTCAAGACAGATTCTTTCGTGTCCTTCACTGTTTATGTTCTACTTTTTTTATGTGAACATAAATTAAAGTATTAAAATGTGTTTGCTGCCGGGTTCGGCCGTCATGAGGGCCACCACACTAGGGGGACCAGTTAGGAGCAGATCGTGTCCAGCTGTCTCTGAGGACAAATGGTCCATCAGGCAACTGCTTATTCCCTCCGCCCTCTCCTCTCACCCCTCCACCCTGTCTCCCTCCCTCCCTCCCTCCTCACCCCACAGTGTGTTTACTTCACTTTACGTGCTAAAATACCATTTTGAGTGCTTTTATTGTTTTATCGATTCGGTCACAGGACTAGAATATATGCGTGTGGTGACGGCTTCCTGGAAATAAGTTGGAGGGGGTTGGAAGTGTTTATGGATAGATGGTGTTTTGTTTTATGGGTTTCACGTGGAGTGTAATGGACATTTTAGTTTGTTTTTGTATTTTCTTAACTAGTTCAAACTTTGGCCTCACTCCGGCCTTTTTTACAGGTATAACTTCACATTTGGCGGATTCTGATGGAGAGTTGAATTTGCAGAATAATGGGATACAACCATACATCGAAGTAAAAGTATTACTGTTTGATATATATGATATTTAAATGTTTTTCTATCCAATTTAAACATACAATTCCTCAACAAATACAAACAGAAATGTTTTTTTTGTCTGTTCCACTCTATATAAAAATGCTCATGTTTCAATCCAACTACCAACATATTCTTATGAACATGTCATGGTACTTACAAATAATTTTTTCCTATACACGGGGGAGCGAAACCTAAAAGCATTCCCTCACCCGCACCCGTATTCCTCTTGAGCTGACAGCAGCTTCATCTCTTGGCAGCCTTCTCATAATTCATCTCTTTTGGCTTGTTTATGCTGCACATTTATTTTGTTTGCGGTAACATTTCCCCGACCCTCACATCTCTCAACGTGAAAAACGCTAATGCGCCTCCAACACGACATCAAAGCCTCTCCCTCGCCCAACACTGTCTCTGGCTGTTTCGATTTATGGCTTCTTTTCTTTTTCTTTTTTTCTTACCTTCTTACAACATGAAAGACCATCGCTGTTTCCCGCACGTACGTATGTGCATGGACACACACGGACATGGGGATGCACACATGCACGTATGCACACACACTTTCTCTCTTTCTCTCTCTCACAGCCCCACAGTCATGTCCAAACAGAATGATCAGTAAATCAAACAAAACACCCACAGTGTTTCAGAGGGAAGGAGTGTGCTCCGAACAACGGAGAGATAAAAAGTGGGGGGAAAAAAAGGAGAAAGAAAGGAGGAGGGAAGGAGTGGACACGGGGGATTGTACGTCCTCGTGAAAGTAGCCCTCAGAAACAAAAGCAGCTTTGAGTGCGCGCCCACTCAGAAGAGAGATTAGCCGGTACACAACCCCCCCAACACACCACCACCATCACCACCACCACCCCTGCAGAAAAGAGCTTTGGCTGCAGTTTAGCGGCACGTGGCGCAGCCCTTGATACTTATCATGTGCGTCAGGTGCTCTCGCTCAGTTTCCTGTTCTTTAAAACATAACCACCATTTCCCTCTTTCACTCCCTCCTTCTTCTCCTTCTCTCAGTCCAGAACTAATCCATCCACACCACCGCCATGCAGCCTTACCCTTCATTTCTTCTTTCTCTCTTTCTCTGTCCATCTCTTTCTCCTGCTTTTACAAATACAAAGAACATATTGTATCTGCCAGCGTTAAAGTGAATCCATTCTCTTTGGCAGCGGCCCGGCCCGTGGTGAATCCGAGCCGGGCTAGCTCTGTTTTCCAGCTGGCACCGGGGCCGCTGGTGGAGCGGGTTGGTTGCTCGTTGGGTTGGTGAATTTGAGTCCAGCTGACACGTTGGTTTAGGATTCATTCACGCAGTCTGTCGCTCTTGCTCTCCCTCTTTCTCGTTCTCACTTGACTTGCAAAGCATGACCCCAGTTCACCTCATACAAAGCACTTTTAAATGTACACTTTGAGGACGCTGGTTTATAGCTTTATTTGTACAAACAAAGTATTACTACATGCAGGAATTTCTGTAATATCACGAGCTTCTGCATGAGAGGTGCACTCAAGAAAGGAAAATTCAAGGATATTAATAAATTGTCTGGGGAAGTTTTACAAATGGGTCACATGAATATACCAGACTGTCATTTTCACACTTTCATTGCATAAGCTGGTGGTTTTCAGCTGCTTCTCTCCATCTTTATGGAAACCAGACTGTTGATCCCTTTAGAAACCAGAGAGGAAGAACATTTTAAGGTCATGGAAGTGTTCCTATTTAGTCGTGGAGAGTCTTGGAAAAGTCATGGAAGTCAGGGCCACAGCAGGAAGCCTGAACTCTGAAATATACAAACTCACGACTAATAATTCCTAATAATAACAAAACCCCATTCGCATTCATGCAGTCTCACATAAAAATACACACATAACTCACAACACATTACCAAAGTAGCACGTTCTTTCATGAAAGCCACTGTAAACACACAGTGACACAAACACATCAGTAATGAGACGCTATCGCATTTCATAATCATGGTTCAGGCCCAGAAACTGAATACAGCCTCCTCCCCTCCCCTCCCCTCAAATATGAAAGAGCCCAGAAGATGAGTCAACACACTCACAAGGCAGCAAAAACAAACTGTTAATAAAGGCGACCAGAGCCTTTAGAAGTTTGTCTGACTGTCCTTCATCTTTCATCCTTCCATCCACCCACCTCCTCCTCCTCTGGCCTCTCTTAACCGCTGGACCATGGTTGTCATAAAACAATCATACGTGTCTTCTCTTCCATTTGTATTTCTCTTTTACATTGTATATATGTGTGGTTTGTTTTCATACATTTGATTTTACAAGGTTTCTTTGAACATTTTGGAGCCACTTCGATCAGCTTGTGGTGTTTTTAAGCCAAGGCTTCAAGAAGAGGAACAGAGAAAGACGTGGGGTCAATTTGTGTGTTGTGCATTCACTACATACAGTACAGTGTGCATTTGTATGTGTATTTCCCCAGCTAAGTCTCTGAAGCAAACTCCCCACTTCTTCCGAAGATAACATAGGCTGTGTTTTATAGAACAATATGACAGTTTTAGTTAAGTATCTTTTGAGATGATCTGTTGGTTAATGTTCCTGTAAAGTGATAAGATCAAAGGCACAATGTTGCTCATTACCTGGATCTTTCGTTCGAAAGCTCCATGCAAAATCTCCGAAATTAGAAATTGAGAGCCTGTAGCAGTTCTAAGTTAAATTGTGAATAATCGTAAATGACATGCAGCAAAGTGTGGCAGATTTTTGCAGGAAAATAGGAAAGTATAGGCTCATAAAGTCATGCTAAATCTTGCAAAATTCAGTTACTGATACAAGACCTTAATTTGTAAAATATACACTGAGCATCAACTGAGCCCAGCAGCTAAGTGGTAATGACATGACTCACTAACGACACTCATAAACAAGCATGATTATGCAACTGCATTTCCTATCCTTTACCTTAAATGTATTCAAGACAGTTTAAGAGAAATTTAGTACTGTTTCCAGAACAGCTGCCATGTGTTCTCAATTTGAAAGTCAGAAGCAAAGACGAGTGGAGTGGAAGATTCATCCAATCAGCTGTAGGAATGGTCAGTGAAGGAGAGAACTCAACTAATGCAGTCTACCTGACATGATGCCCATCCCAAACAAATTCCTATCCAGCTGAACATGAAGTAAAGTGTAGACAAATTAAAAGCATTAATGTCCCAAACTTCTACAAACAACTTTCCTTAGAAAGTAAAGGCAGTGTGCTATGGCATGAAAATAAACCTGGGTGCAGCTGTGTTGAATTTATTAGTTTTAATGACGCTCTTTAGTTAGTCTTTAGGTTACCTGCTATGACTCAATGTGGTGTTCTTAAAAACCTTGGTTTATTCTTTTGACAACATCAGCACATTAGTGGCCTGTTGACTTTCCTGGTTTAATGTGGTGTGTGTCTGTGTTAGTGTTAACCCCCTGTCCTGGAGACAAAAGCCACTAGTGTCTGGGTTTTTTTCCTGCTTTCAAATTTATTTTCCTTTTCTTCTGGTTTTTTTTAATTTCCCTCTTCCTTTACTCTCTCTTTCTGGCCTCTCCCTCCCTCCCTCCCTCCCTCCCTCCCCTCATCCCTGATCTCCATTCTCCATTCATGCAGCCCTGTCACAGCGATGATAATGATGACCTCTGTGTAATGCTAGCTTGTTATTGGCCCACCAGCGAGGCCAGTGTGTGCACCCTCTGTTGCTTTTTCTGCATTGACCATTGTGTTGCGAGCGAAACGCTGGATCGTGTGTGTGTGTATGTGTGTAGGTATAACACAAAGAGCAGGCAGCCGCTCTGGCTGAGCTGCACAGGGAATCTATGGAGAGGCAGAGAAACTCACCTGAACTGACCCTATGCTGTTGCTGTTACTATTATACTGTAGGTTTTATGGGAAATGGGGTGAAAAATAACTGGAAACGATCATTTTAGCCTCTTTGTTTTCTGGATATTTACACATAAATGCCTTATTTGTGTGAGAATTATTTAAACATAATACTATATTTTGATTTAGATTAATATACTTTTTGCTGCTTGCTGTTGCCAGCTGATATAAGACAACACTAACTATAACCTGTAGGCTGTTCAAGACGGCAGCTGGCAAACAGGAAATGAGAGCATCCAACATCAGAGTTTGAATGCAATGTCATTACTTATTTAGAGCAGTATTGATTGATTTTTTGGTCACTCGGTGCAGCGGAACAAGCGTTCACCGCAACATTGACATATTGTCACCTTTAAAAGTTTACATGGCGAATGTGCAACTATAGCATTCATTTGGAATCATGTTTCTGGCAACCTGTTGATATTCACTCTCCTTTTAGCTCTGGTCTGGTCCCTGTCTGATGATAGGCGGGTAGTGTTCGATGGGTTTATCAGAGCTTTTTTAGCTGAAAAAAGATGCCTGCTGTGGCTGGAAACTGAAACAATAAAGTGGTGGGGGCCGTAAAACAAAAAATGAGTTGAAAGATGCTAAAACGCTCCGTAGAGCTGAGGGGGACTGCAGAGCGGGATGATGATTCTTTGTGGGTTTGTCACTATGAGAACCCACTTCCACATTACATAATTTGAGCCATTGTTTATATAAAAATATTGATTAGTGCAGCTTTAATCTAATGTTTATTCTAGATATTAGGGTGAGACATAATGCAGGGAAGGACAATATAAAGGTATAACACAGTGGGATATCTGTTAGTGATAGAAAAGCAGATTTATTTAATTGAAGGTACAGAGGTGTGGGATTTTTGAAAAATATGTGATGGTTTTATTGATTGGAAATTTTTGTTATATCTACCCATACGCTATGTGTAAGCTGTGATAGTAAAAGTGATGGGGTTTTTTAAATATTTTGTGATTTAGCTAGCCTTTGCAGGTACCCTGTGAATGTTTTGACCAGTGGCACTATGGAGCAATGTTTTTAAGAGCAAGTTCCCTGTTCTGTGTGTATCTCATGCACCCACATGCATTCCATGATACTAGGAACAAGCTAGCCACTAAACCAGAGTGTAAACAATGTGTTTTTTAGGGAGGAAATACACTGAACAGGTTTGCCTCAAGGACAGACACAACATGTTTAGAATGTAAATATGACTTTATTTGTTTACAAGACAACTCTACAGGGTACCTTTAATTGCTGGTGTATTTAGAGTGAGCTGCTGTTTTCACCGTTGCTCAAGAAGTACTTTATCTGAAGGAGTTTTTGCCTTGCCTTCAGTAAATGTGGCAAGCTTTTCATCACTGGACAGTAAAAGTGAGTTTTAGATGGCTTCAAATCAGGCCTAAAAATTATTGCTCTATTATGCTGACTGAGGATCATTTAAATAAATGGACTTCAATAAGTTAAAAAAACACCATAATGTAAAAATGAAGGACACAAGATATTTTCTGTTTTATTTTAAAAACGTGCTTTGTAATTCAAAAGGCCCCAGTTGGATATTAAAGAAATTCCTTTCCAATTGGAATGGACATTATGTGAGTCATGCTAGTGCCATGTAAATAGTCATAACAAAGGTAAGAAAGAATGACGCTGTAAAATTCTCTGGTGTTACACAGGTTGAAGCAGTGGGCCTATTGAGGTCACAGTAGTGGGAAAACACATTACACATTCACTACAGCATGCAAGGACAGTGACCTGTTCAATTGTTTTCCTCTGGTCTTATCTCTTTCTGTCCCAGCTCTGTCTCCATTGTCTTGTGCGATTGAGCACATTTCAATGACAGGAATCTTGTTTTGTTGAGTAGCACGGCCTGGTCTGACACAGAATGCCAAGACATTCCTGGAGCTGGTAGTCTTTCCTTCTGGCAGCCCTGCACCTCTGTCTCCTCTACTGTGCTCTTGTATTTTCTCTATTTTCACTGCTCTTCCCTCCTTTTCATTCTTTATTGCTCCTTAAGGTGACTGTCAAAGAGAGAGAGAGCATGAAAGGGAGGTAGATGTGTCTCTATGAGTCACTGTGTTTTTGTTTGCCTGCGTGCTCCGTGTCTTTGTGTTGACTGTTTAAAGAAAGGCTATCTGCTCGGTAATCCAGCCAGGACTGCACTATTCAGTGTATATCCCGTCCTTGCTTTCCCTGCCGAATAAGCCACACCACTCCACAACGCCTAAATATCATTCATTACATGTCAAGGCTACCACGCACTCCCTCAGTCTAACTCGTCCAGCGTCTCATATCCCTCTTGCATGCCGTGTCTTCATTTGTCAGTAATCATGGGATGGTTGAATTTGGCACGGATCAGAGAATGCAGCGATAGCAGCTCCAAGCTTTTCTCCATGCTTTATAACTCTCCAACAGATGGCAGTGTGAATTGCTGTATCGGCACAGGCCAGCTTGTGAGGACTGAGTGTGAATTAATGATTGCTGTTCTACATGACATCCATAGTAATGCAGACACCACTTTTTCTTTTCTTTTCTTTCCTTCTCTTCTCTTCTCTTCTCTTCTCTTCTAACAGACAGGGTGAAAAGTTATTGACCTCTTGAACTCTGATTTTAAATTTCTATTTAAAGGCATAATATGTAACATTTCCGCATTAAAATGTCTAAAGTGTGTGTCTATGACGAGACCTATGTTATACATTTTTGTTTTTGTGTAATTGTGTATTTAAATTATATCAAATGTTTACAACCCAGAGAAATCCGTAATCTTATTCAAGGTAACAGTGCGTTTTATTTGGTCGCCTGTCAATGGCGTCATATCCCCTTTACCCCCTCTAGTTGATATAACTTCCGGGGAGATGATACGTCAGAGAGTGAGGAAGGAAGGAATACAATGTCACAGAATCATGCTCAGTTACAGTAATTTGCCATTTTGCAACACAGTAATCCAGGAGAGACCTAACTTATTGATATATTATTTCACTATCGATCTAGCTTACTGCGTGGTGCTCATGCCAGCCACCAAGCGGTGTACGGTCACGTTATAATGTTACAACACGCTCATAAAGTTATTTTTAGTATGATTGTTTTGACCACATATAACCACGTTGGGTTACCCCACGATTCAATTCACCACATAACGTTAGCTACAGTAGCTGTATGAGTAGTCGACGCATCTAATGGTAAGTTTGCAAGTTAGCGTTACATTAGCTAACGTTACTTGCGTCTATTTCATTAGAATGAAATGACAATGTGGATAAGTGTGATTAAACGTAACGTGAATAAAACTTTAATACATTACCTCGGCCACTACTTCTCGACATCATCAAACTACTTTTGTTATTGTTTTGACTGTGAGACCCCTAGTGGCAGAAGTTACATACTGTGGGTTTAAGTAGTTTTAAAGTTAGAAATAAAGTATATTTTCAAGCTGTACGCCAGTGTATACAGTATACATCAGTATACATTCTGTATATACTCACTGAAACACCTTACAGTATTACAGCTAGTGTATATGTTGCTTACTGTACACTAAGTGAAATATTCAAACCCAAGGCACTTATGCACTACATTCCAGTTTTCTTGTGCATCCTTTTATACACATTTCAAAAATGTAAACTATATCTCTGGAAACTTTTGCATCTTCAGTAGAATGAAAAATAAGGTTGTGTGGGTTTCAACAATGCTTGGCCTAACCCTAACCATGTCGAATCTGGATGCATGACATAACGTATGTCTGACATGTGCTGTTGTCTGTTCTTGTTTTCATACTGGCTGCTTTTATTGCCCTTTTTGCTGCAGCTTCAGTGTCTAAGAAAAAAACGCCCTGCAGGGATAATAAAGTTGATCTTATTTAATCTTATCTTATCATGAATTTGGTCCACATTCCTAATGTAACCAAATTGGAAAAGCCATGATCTATTCTGAGAGTCAGAAATTCATTACACCAGCTATTAGCATGATTCATTTAGTTTAGTTTTCAGGACAAACTGTATGTTAGACTGGTGACAGGCTCATGATGACTTTTACCCTGTGGTGTCAGTTGTTTACTCACATTAGTTTTTTTTTAGTTTTCCATTATTACTCTCTCGCCTGCAGCTCTTTGGCCACAAATGTCCTGTGGTCCCTCGTTTAGCTCGTTTGTTTGTTGTTTGCTAGCTAGGTGACCGACAGACTAGCACAAACAAGTGCGTGAATGCGTATGCGCGTTTGTTTGTCTGCTTCTATACTTCCGTGTTTGTTGTAGCGTATCAGATAACACACAAACAGTCCCAAGGGAGGACAGGAAGGTGGTTCCGGAAGGGTGTTCCTGTGTGAACAGGAGCTCTGTGTCCTCCCCACCGTTGTCTCTATACTTAGTGTCTCCACCAGTTGCTGCAATGACTGGAAGTACATGAAATACAGGTCAAGACCAAATATACTGAAGATAATGTACATATGTTGCTTGTTAAAGCTTTCTTGGTGAATTCAATTTTTATTCAATATCCCTTTCTGTTCCCACAGCCCATCTCACCCATTTCATATTGTAATGCTTTTAGATAATAATACAACATATTCATTGGTTTCAGCCTCCCAAATGTGAGGATTTTCCGCTCTCTGTTTTATAACATTGTAAATTAAATATATTTGGGTTTATGGTTGGAAAATAACAAGCAATTTGAAGAAGTCTCCTACAACCTCTGGGATATTGTGAGGGGCATTTCTCACTATTTTTGGACAATTTATAGATTAAACAATACATTGATTAATAAAAGATCACTAATGAATAAAATCATCAGTTGAAGCTCTATATGTAATGTTTTTATATATAAGTTTTTGAGTGACATAGTATGCTGGGTGAGTCCAAGGAAGACTTTTCTATCTTTAGTGAACAAAAAAGTTGTATGCCTGTTTTTTTTTTTTTTTTTACAGTATTTGTGTGCTGCATTACATCTTCTATATTCTTTATGTCAGGCGATAAAGGCAATCCAAAGGCCTGCAGATACTATATACGTACCTGGGTTGGGGTTAGTTCAGAAATTGGAAAAAAGAGAAAAGAGAAGAATGGGAAAGAAAGTGTTCTCCCACCCAAACAGACTTTTCATTTAAAAATACTGTGCACATCTTGAATTGAGTGAAAAGTGAAAAGCTTAACTTACATAAAGCGACTGTACTTAAAAGCACCGGACACTTGGACACAATGTCTCTCTCTCTCTGAGCTGACTCGGCTGTAGTCAGAGGGACCTTATCGGAGTTCAGGGAAACCCCCGCTGCTGAAGTGTCAGCCCTTCTTGTGACTGTCCCATGTGTTGTCTGTGGTCAGAGGGAGAGTCGGGGACAGCTGGAGCATCACCTGTCACTGGATCACATGCGTTTATATGACACAGCAGTGGTGACACCCAACTACAGCACTTACACACTACGCAGGGTGAACAAATTAACAAACCCCCTTCCCAATAGCCCTACAGTTAATGCCAATAGAGAACCTACACAAGAGAACCATATGTAATTAAATACACAACAGCAGTAGGCCTATTTGTCAGCTCTAATGGCTAATTGCCATTTTATATGTCATTTTCAGCTTATAGAGGTAGAAAAGGCCAGATAGTGGCAGCAAGAATTGCTTCGGCATTTGTCGTAATGTGTAATGTGACAAAAGGAAAAGTATCACACGTCATGACATCATACAGTACAATATGTCAAACACAGGAAGAAAGTGTATTAGCAAAGAGGAACAGTGGTCACAAGTAGACTGTCACCAACACTGACTGTAGAACTCATAACAGGATATTTGCATAACAGTCCCGAAATGACCCGTGAGTTGAGTCATCACCTCGGATAGTTTCATCAAATTGGTATTAACTATCAAACAGTAATGTGGTTCTATTTTCCTCCTCCTCAAACAAACATCCAGACTTGGAAACACACACGCAAGGAGATGTATTCTTGCAACACACAAGCTCACAACCACCAGTGGCACACTCATACACATGCCCTTGCACAATCTCTCACTTTTGCATCTCTCGCCCACATCCATCCCCGGAAAGCACACACGTATACACAATCAGTGGCGACAAATAAGTCTTGTGTGTTTGCAACGCGCCTGTCTAATTATGTTTTTCTTGTGTCTTGGTGGGTCTCCTGGGCCACTCCTTTTAGACACACAGCAGGAGGAATTCCTGATCCATTTTAAGCTCCAACGAGAATGTTGATAAGTCTGTAGATTACTACCCAACATGTTTATGATAGCCTATTATTCTCTAAGCTTCATCCGGGCCCAGCGCGTGCTTCGTCTACTTAGCACAACTATTTAGGTCATGGTACAATCTCAGAGGAAAGCACTGTAGATGGTGAAATATCAGCGAAAAAGGGTCAGAATGAAGCAATTCTTGCCCCATCATTCTGTGTATTTCTGATCAAACAGTTACGTTATGGCACAGTTTTCATGTAATTGACAAAAAAAGTCACAGTCAAGTCTTTCGAGCAGCCAGTGTACTTGCACATGACCTTACACGTGACCTAAAGTTCACTATCTGTGCTATCTTTAACTGTAGATGCACACAACTCTAAAACATAAATTTTGTAGTAATGAGAGCTAGAAACTGGACTCATCTAAAAACTTGAAACAGAGATTTTTGCTGGCAAAAAAAAGCTAAACTAATCTATTTGTCTGGAATCTTAGGTTTGTCAGACATTTAGACAATGCTCAGTTGTTTATAAATTATGATCATTGGCGTGCTGAGATGCAATTTCATTCTTTCCTGTGACACACTGATATTTCAGATTTATGCGTCCTATTATGGCTCATATTTCAACAACAATAATAGCTGCTAAATGTCCCGCTCTGCCATAAAAATGTCCAGGCCATCAGGCACACACACTAAAAGATGGGGAGAAAGAGGGGCCATACCCTTAACCCTATGAAAATGCCATTGATGTTAACTATCTGACTGTGCCCTGCCAGAAATACCGCAGTTGGGCTGGAATTGTTTGCTATCAGCGTCTAGTAGAGACGGGAGTCTGAAACTGTCTGTTCTGCCTGGTGCGTGAGATGTTATGGCTCTTTGATGTGCTTTGCTGTTTAGGCTTTGATTTACGAAGCGCCACCTTTATCATTTTCCCTGGTTTCTTGAAGCCATTGGAGCCATCAGAAGATATTGCTTTGTGTGTGCTGTGTAAGTTCTTCAGGAGGGAAAAAAACAGAGGTAAAACCAAGGGCAAGGCTGTGAAGATATAGAAAATCTCTTTGAAGTTACAGAAGTGTATGCAATAAGTCTGTGTTTCTACTTTTTTGTGGCTGTGAGTGTGTCTTGCTGTGTACACGTGCAAATGTCCTCGCTGTATTTGCATGTCACCAGGGAGTCTATTGTCTGTTTACCTCTATCCCTCAGGTGGAGCCATTCATCTGTATTCACACCATGGTTAGGCTGGCCTAGCCCTGTCAGAGATGTCTCTGCTGGGTGACACACCTGTGTTTACAGTTGGGAAAGCATGTAAACAACAGCAGCCTGTATGTGTGTGTGTGCGTGAGTGTCTTTCCGCCCACTCAGGGATCATATAGCTCAACAGCTTTTGTAATGAGTGGCTTTAGCAGGTAGACGGCGACTGGCAGACTAACATGTCATTATACTCCGCACTGCTCTGTCATTGGGATGGCAACTATATTAAAGAGACAGATGGATACGAAACAAAAGCACCAACTCAAGGACATTCTGTGTTTGTTTCATGAGACAGGTCTACACTGTACTTACGTTCAGAGTGTTTATCCCGGAGGCATTCAGCTGGCCTAACCTGTTTGTCTTTTGTCATTGTGTTAAATCCAGGTCCATCAGATGGACCAGAAAGTGGACTCAGTCCTGCGGATCCTGATGGAGCAGTTTCCACCCAAGCCGGAGCTGACGTCCAAGCCCTCCATCCGCAGGGTGACCATCCAGAAGCGCATGGGCATCAGCATCGACGAGGGGCCCTGATGTCGCAGCAATGGTCACGCTGGGTATGATGATGTCAGCACCAAAGGAGAATTAAAGGACCAGGAGTTCACATAAACAGCCTAGCCCCCTACATGGGGGCCAGCCTGCAAATAATAAAAGGACTCAGTCTTCCAAAACCCCCTCCCTCTCTTCCATTTACAATCCCAAATTTTCTCATTGACTTTTGACCACTAAGAAGAGAACAACTTTTAATTGTTCACTTGGGGCTACGTTGCTCTGGGAGATGAGGGCAAGAGTACTACTGAGAGTGGGATTCATGGTGTAGAAAGAAGGCTGACTGACCTTTTCCTACTGATGATTGTTGGCCCTGTTTGGGTCTTATTTTGTTGTCTAAATGTAGCTTTCTCTTCTACACTAGCATTGTGGGCCCTCAGTCTTCCCCTGCAGCACACAGTCATTCAAGCAGCGACATGCTGCATGAATTTATTTCACTACATTAACCTCATAATCACACTACTCAGATAATGTTAATTTATGTGTGGCCTGTCACTGAGCTGCATTCCTCCACTCTAAATATTATTCCAAAGCTAACTAACCCAGTAATGAAGTCGTAATGCAATCAAAGCGCTCAAGTTCCCCAAAGACAGAGAAAAACTGAGAGTCCAGCCATGGCAGAGGCATTCCTCAAATCCTTCTGATTATCTTGGCACCATCCACACCCAGTACACAACAGGGTTATTTCCATAGCCACATATCCATCTAGCCTAACTGTACTTAGGCTGCGGCGGGTGTTTGTTAGTAGTGATCGAATAACACGAGGAGAGAAGGGCAGATTATCTGTTGACTTTGCCCTGCGTTAGGGACCGGAAGGCTGGAGTAAAAGAAATGGAACTAAGGAAATGTGTCTGGGGTGGGTGGCTAACATGGTGCTGATTTACAGCTACGCTGAAGCTAATAAAAATAGCCAAACTGACGTGTAGGGCCTGGTGCTGTGTTACAGGAATACAGTCCGACATTATGGCATGGTCTCTCATATGTGTATCGATCTCAAACACTTTTAGCAGCACCACTACTCACACCACCACCAGAACCCTGCTTAATATCCTCTATTACCCTCTTCAGGGGGGCTCACACTGCTGTGTGCAATTTGAAATAAATTTGCCCCATTAAAGCTCTGATTATTATTTCTCTCCAGAGCTAATTAAGTGCTGAATTCCTGGTAAGGGGAGATTACTCACTGTGAGCGACTAATGAAAAGAAACACTGGAAAATGTGCAGAGTTTAAACAGTAAGCTTTGAGGAGCAGGCGCACTAATTCTGTGTGAAAGGTTTGACAATATCAGGCTACCAGTGAGAGCACACGTTTGAAATAAAAAAGACAATGCTCTCACTTTGTTCCCATACTCATAGTATTTATCTGACAGGACGCTGAGGCATGTAGGAAGTAGAAAATAGAAAATAACTCAGCTATGTAGCTACTGTATGAAAGGTTTCCCATAATTGTAGCATGTACATTCTTAAAAAGACGGATGCACAAACAAAAGAGGGGTTAAAAAAAAAAGGGAAGGGGAAAGAGGAGAGGCTTTCTCTCTGCACTATTATATATTTTCATATTTTTGCAGTGGTTAAAAAATAGCTATTATTTATCTTACATTAAATAAAGTGGTTGTATTTTAAAGGCACTCTAATTTTGTGACAGACCTTAATACATATCTGCCTGTCTATTCTCCTGTACAGTTTTATAAGAGTTGTAAATAGAAACATTGCCTTATTGTACTGTATTTATTATCATGTGGAAAGATCAACCTGGAACATGTCTGCTTGTTGGGGTGATGAGAAACACAGAGAGTGAGGCTCCTGTTGTACAGATGGATGGAAACGATTGTAAATGATATTCACTCACACCCTCTGCACTGTAGCTCTGCTGTAAATAATAAAACTCCATTTCATTACACTCTGGCCTGTTCTCTTGGCTTGGGAGGAATTTGATTACCAGCTCATCTATTCCATAATTTGCTTTCGTTGGAGGTTGAAACCTGTCTTATAGTTTTTCGGGGGCCGTTTGTTCAAATCCCGAGCTGAGCTGGGTCAAGGTAAGCCATGGGCCGGCGTTTCCATCCAAATAAAATCTCCTCAACTCCTCATTTCACCAAATTCCTTTCACACTGCAATCACCACGAAAGGGGAACAGAAAGAAGAAATAACACGTTCACCGCACCTACTTTGAACTTCAATATTCCATAACCCATTGAACGAGGCATGCAGAGGAAAAAAGAGAATACGTCTCATATTACCACTCAATTATATTCGCCTTCAAAGGCCAAAAAATACTGGGGATGTCCCAAGATCAGCACGGTCCAGCGCCGAGAGAGAGAGAGAGAGAGAGGGGAGGAAGGAGGGAGGGTCGTCCCGTGGGAGGGGTGGACAGGCGGGGGAGAAAGAGAGAGAAGGAGGAGAGGCAGGAGGAAGACAGCAGGAGCATAAGGGAGCTGGGGAAGAGAGCAAACAGGAGAGCAAAGCCATTTTCAATTAGCCAGAGAGACTACATGGGCTGGAGAGCCGCAGAGCTCCGCTGCCTTTTGTCCTCCTCTGGTTTCTATCACTGCATGGGGATTTTGGCAGGGAGAGAGAGAGAGAGAGAGAGAGGGGTGAGAGAGAGACCCCATGGCTACCTCCGTCTGCAGAGACCGCTCTGTGTCACCCCGTGCTCCTCTTTCATCTCAAGACTAGACAGAGAGAAGAGAGAGACTCCCACTTCAAAAGACAGTTTGATCTCAGAAGTACACAGGAGCACAACCTAAAAGAGGATCTGAGGGAGCAGTTAAAAGGAGAATATAAGGGACACACTGTCACAGATGCCGGACAGTGAAATCTGGCAATCCCAGAGTCTGCGCAGAGGAGGAACTCACGCTAGGTCATGAAATGCTAGACTCTCTGAGCTTTGACGATCGTCCATGTCGTCTTTGATCCTGCCACCTGAGCCACGGTCAGAATAGAACAGCACTTCATTATGCTGCTGAAAATAGGCTAGTAGAACATAGAATTCACAAATCACACAAAACAGACTTATAGTGTGGTACTTATACATCTTACACATAAAACAATGAAAATAATCAGCCAACAAAATGCTAAAATACCATAAAAAATGACATGACCTTTTTGTATTGGTTATATTTCAATAAGATACAGCAGAATCAAAGCATGTTAATTTAAAAAAAATCACTTATAGCTGCTCCAATAAATAACTTTATATTAAAGTCAGTGTAAAGCAATAATAAATATGTGTTCTGAGTTTGTAATGCTACAGAAAAATGTATTATTAACCACCCAGCCAAATTTGAATGGTTAAAAAAATTGCCAAGTATATAAAATTAGGTTTCAAAATCGTGAAAAAATGAGCAGTATTCTGTGCTCAGCCACAGACTCTCATTTAGCGAGCTAACACAGTAGCATAAAGCGCCAGCTTTTATATAGTGTTAGGGGAGGGGTCATGCTCAGTACGGCTCCAGTGCAACATCGAGCCATGATTTCAGTTTAACGCCCTAACTCCACAGTTCAGTATTACATAGTTCACAGTCTTTTCACATGTTTTCAGTTATTATTTTCTGACATGTATAATGTGTTTAGAAACAAATCTCTGCGTTTCCTTTACACAGACTTTAACAACAGATCAAATGTCCATGTGTGATGTGAAAGGGGTTGCTCGTAGTGATAAATCCACAGAGTTGTTACTGTAAAAGAATGGGTGTTTTTTTTTTACTGGTGGATATTTCATTTTCAAGTCTATGGCTCATACCATCTACCCCTGATGGCCTGTTTGTCATATGTCTCCTTTCCCATAATTCCTGTTGCTCCCCACCAAAAAAAAAAAAGTCATATGCAAAAAAAACAGGCTCAGCTGGGATGCTGTGGCTGGTGAGCGGGTGGTAGCTGTCATGCTGTGCGGTCGTGCCTGCCCACCATGGGGGTGCTTGGAGGCCACCTGTCTAGAGAGGCCCAGGCATGTAGAGGCCCAGCAGTGCTATATGAAAGCAGATATGAGTCAACAGGTGTGTGTGCATGTGTGTGTGTGTGTGTTTGTACTGTGTCAACCAAGATTGTGACAAACAATGTCAGCAGCAGCTGATGCCAGCCACTCTGTCAGGAGTTGTCCCTAAATAGCTGAGGCCAGCAGTTGCCTGGATGACAGTTGTTGCAGCTCCTTGCCCTCCTCCACACTTCTTCACCGTAGAATATTTGACATTCCCATGTTTGGTCTTGAAGTGTAAAATAGCCTGTTCTAGTTTATTCTGATTGGCGTAGTCTGGCTCAAAACCATCATAAAACACCCAATAAACACACACCTGTGATCCCATTAGAGTTAAGCATTAATGTGCTACCCCCCCAAAAAAATCCCAGCTCATACAGGAACTGAGAGGGAGTTGAATAACATTCAGTTTGTGTTATAGAGTTATTATTGGCTAGTGAAAAATCATTTTTATGACTATGGTGTGTAGGCAGTTTGGTATGAAAGCAAGTCTACCAAGGTCAAGCTTGAGCAACAGGACACATGAGACACTAACACCACCTCTTAGATGTCAAAATCACTGTTAAGCGCTCTTATTACTTAACTATTGACTTGGTTTCCATGGGTTTCTTGAAATGCAACAATGGTAAAGTTACTCATCTTAAATGATCCCACAATACTTGGGGCTCTGTTTTCAGGGCCCTCTGCGTCCCCTTATCCCCAACTCAGAAAACTGGTCTTCTACGCAGCCTTTCACAACAGCAACACATACAGTACGCCCTTTGACCCCTTCTCTGTTTGGTCCGAGCAGGGCGACATCACCCCGTGGGATAATAAATCAACTAGAGGCCAGGAGGTTAGATTGACCCCCCGTGACCTTTGGCCTTACGAGATTTCCCTCGGCCATATGCCTGCGGCTCACCATGCCCCACCCCTCCCCGTGACCAGAGGAAAGCTCAGCAGCCAAGAACAACAGCACAAACCGGCACCGTTAAGATCCAAAGATCCGTCTGAGCTGCTCAGTTTCACATCCTGGGTCCAGCCAGCCATAGAAACTCCACCCAGGGCTGGCTATGGCTAAGTGTGACTGCTGCTAATGTGTTGTTACGGCTGCTGCAGATTTGAGCAGAGGTCCGGACACACTTTGAGGGGGGGTACGAGGTGCGGTATAGGGGGCAAAGGAAAGCTGGCAGGGGAGCGGGGGCTGCCTATATAGGTCATATTATTGGGGACTTTTCCCCCAGACAGGGAGAGAATTCCTGGCTAGAAACTGGAAGGACTTCAGTGGTGTGCTGGGGTTTGGCCCGCCGAGGCAGAATGTTAGGCATGGTGGACAGCTGCACCACCGAGCTACTGTAAAAGAGAAGGGGGGGGGCAAAACAACACAGAGGTGATATGCTATACAAGCTTTGACCATCAGTCTGGTGTTATGTTTAGATTCGTATAAGTATTTTTAATTAGAAAAGAGAAGTGAAAACAGAACATGAACATGCTAAGGATTACTAGAAAAACTTGTCGTGCAGTTCTGCGCAATATGGTTTCACTATTACACCTCTCGTCTCGGAAGTGACGTATGAAGAATGAGGTTTCAGGGATGATGGGGAGATAAGATAGACATAAACTTCTATCCACCCTTCAACCGCTATCAAAATCCCAATCAACCCCTATCGAGTCTGTTATTTATGGTCATTTTTTTTAATTGACTGAACAAGGAGATGTGTGTAAAGCAAATAAGTATCTTTAGATTTTATACCTGCCTCCGCTTTGTTAAATTTGCGCAGCCAGGCAGCTCAAAATCCCCCAAAACAGCAACACCACGTAATCTGCAGTGGGTGAAAATTGAAAACAGAGTGAAAAATTGAATATTTGGAAGCCAATGGACCACATCCACGGCCGTCCAAAAGCAGAGGTAGGTTTCATATGGTGAAGAGTCTGCTTTTCTCATCAATCCCTGTGTTGGAGAACATGTTCACTCATTCTTATGGCAGGAATCTTTTCAACACCAGAACTGAGGACCCTGCAGAGCAGAGGCCCCACGAGCCTCCTGATGAGGGCAGCAGAAGCAAAAAAAATCCAAGTAAAAAAAAAACAGTCTGGGTATATTCATATGAAATGTGGGCCACTGTATTGCTCATGAAAAGTGGAAAGTTGATGCATTTCTGGTACCGATCCAAAACAACGCTGAAGACAATTTTCCATTCCGTGTCATTTTAACCGACAGTGTTCCCTTGTCATTGGTTTATACATTGTGGCAGGCCGGCTCGGTGGATGGGATGTAATTTGATGTATACTGTGGTCAGTGTTGTAAGATGCACTTTGACTGACTGGAATTATTGCCACATACGCTTCTGCAAATGTTACAAAAAGTTGCGTCACATGAAATTATTGTGAATTACATCAAATTTACGTCACATCCTAACACACACCCATACTGTCATCATCATCTGTGTGGAAAAGCAGCTAGTTTACACACAGTTACTGTACATTAGGCATGAAGTTATACTACACAAATAACTCCATACAAGCTACATTTGGTCACACAACATTAGTTAAGATTAATATGTGGGCATGTGCAGATATAAGTCTCCAGAGGACTTAAACACAACACTCCAACACACTCACTCACACAATTTGACTTTCATTGAAGCGCTGTCTCCACCACAGTGAACTGCTGTGTATCACTACAGTTACACACATACACACAAAATAATGTATCCAGTGACTTCTTCCACCCTTACTGTTCCTACAATTGTATATCGGAGCCTGACCCAACAGGTCAAATTAGTCAGGGTGTGTATTTATTAATTTATTTTAATGCTGAAATGATTGGTCAATTAATCATTTAGTCAGTCAACAAAAGCTCAATTGACAAGAGTGATAACTTATATGATGAATTAGGTCATTTATTATGCAAACAAATTAAAACATGCTATTTGCTGCGCTTCTCAGTTTTACGTCATTGGACATTGAATACCTTTGAGTTTGGTCTGACAAAACAAGCAATCAGAAGATGTCACCTTGGGCTATAAATGCTTAATTGATTGAAATGTCAACATCTTAATTCATAATGAAAATAACCATTAGTGGCAGCTATAAGTTATGATTTATTGTTATAATCCTTTATTTAAACAAGCAGCCTCACTGTGATCAAGATCTCTATTAAGTAGCATTCAAAGTGCTTGAGCATAATATTTAAAAATCTTCAAAAGAAATGAGAGATTTTAATTTCTAAACTTTTTGTAACCCATTCCATTTGTGAGGAGTGTAGTATTAAAAAACATTTATTTTAAGTTTAGTATGAACATGCAGTGCAGATAAAGTTAAAATATCCTGTGAGCTAACAGTATGATTGTATTTAGATGTGAGCAGAGAGCAGGGCAGTTTTTGCAGTGGAGCTTTATAGATAAATAATGTAGTGTAACTCCCTTCTGTTGGGTAAGGATTATTTATTTATTATGTTTAATGAAAGAGGATATCACAATAAGAGAGTCCTCGCCAAGAAAAAATAATCTGTCTATCTGCTCTGCACAGATGTTTCAGCTGTAAGCTCTGCCTCTATTTCTCGGCCAAATGCATCTTAAACGCATCCTTGGACATTCCTGACAGGATTACTGGGCCAGGTATCATCCACTGGTCAGGAGAGAGAGAGAGATAAAGAGAGAATGAGTCAGAGTGAGCGTGCAGCACAGCCTGCTTGTTTTCACGTCTCGCGCTGCGTGCTTGAGCAGATTTGCCTTGATAAAAGATAAAGGCTCTTTGATAGGCTGCAGGTGCTCTGCTTTAATGAGCATTACCACCACCACCCCCTTTCTTCCCTGCAAAAACGCGCCACAGATGCACATCTGCACATCTGTCATTCGATGCTCTGCAGCATCTCCCTAACATCTCTTCCCCCCTCCTCCCCTCGCCTGTCACTCATCCCCAGACTCTCGCATGCTCCCAACATCACACACCACAGCGTTTTGAGGAACCAAGGCGACGTCAGAGCGCTCGCTATTCAATGAAATAGTTTTCCTGTATTGATACAGGCTTTGCTGGCTCACTGAATCCAATTGAGCTGTCCAAAAAAACATCCAAACCCCACCCACTCGGGGCATTCCAGGCAGGCTAAAACAAACGCTCAGAGAAATGGAGAAAAAAATACAGAAATTCAGATGCAATTTGGCCTGCTCACAGCCTGTTAGAGGCATGTTGGAGAAAGACAGAAAAAGAGGGAGAAGGCAGAGAGAAAGGGATGTTAGGTGTTTGTTTGTGGGCACTTGCTTTCCCTTCATTCAGAGCCTGGGGTGCCAGGGGAATAGCTTGATGACGTGGGTTGTGGTCTGGGCAGGAAACATGGGGAGGAACTTGTGACTTTATATTAAGTGCCAGGGCGGTTAACAGGAAAAGATAACCTGTTTCTGTTGATATAGCAAGGAAGTGTGAATTCTTGGCACATGCGAGATGTCGCAGAGAGGAACAGGCCTTACGATGCCTTCCATGTCTCTGACTGACTGGCTCACTGGAATTTCCTCGAGTTCACTGTGGTTTTGTTTGGGTGGCTGTGATGCGAGTGTTACAGGAATGCTTTCGGGGACATTCCCACCATAACAGAAAAAGGTGTTTCTTATTCAAGGAGAGACACTGTTGCATCATAGAGGCCACACAGACAGTGTAGTCTTATCAATGGCCTCTTGAATAGCTGACCACTAAACAGTCTACATTGGGAAACAATTGTGTAGAAGGAGTTGTTGTGAAATTACCCAGTGATGATGAGCCACTTCAAGAGAAATAACATGGAATTATAAGGCATTATCTGTCAGGGGTTATATTTATGTCAAATGCAGGACAGAAAAATATGATAAAATTGTGCTATAGACAAGGCTGCTCAAACTTACTGTTTCTAGAATCCAGCAAAAAAATTACATGTCATTTAAAATAAATAAATACATTTGTCAGACATTTACAAACAATATAACATTTTGTAGTCACGGTGTGTAATTATTATTGCCAGAAGAAATACGAAAATGCCTATGTTGCACTTGAGTACCGGTAATAACATGTTGTTGACACCACTCACATTACAGTACATGTGCTCATTATAGATAAAAAATAATGCTATGTTAAAATGCTGCACCTATAGCATGGGATTGCCCTCTGCAGCCATGCAATGCTCTCACTCAGTCACACACACACACACACACTCTCTCACACACACACACACACACACACACACACACACTCACACCCATCAGCATCAGCATTTGTCTGGAATTATTACACTTTTCTGAAAAAAAATTCCTGATGAGCTTTGCTTTATTGTCATATATTTAGGATATACATTGTGAATTATTTGCTGTCAATCCTCTGTGCAACCTACATTTTCTCACTTACCACAACCACAATATGCCTCAATGTAGTTTTTATTTTCTCAAAAATCAAAAATAAAGCATTAATAATTGTAAAAAAAATATAACAGTAATGGTCATAATTACATAAAGAAATATTACATTTAAAAGCAAAGCTGCAAGTATGTTTTTATTATTTAAAAAATATTTTGCATAGAGTATTGAAGGCTTCTTATTTAAAATAGGTAACACTTTTGTAGTTTTGCAGAAACACACACTTCCTCCTCTTCCGCCTCCATCAAATCAATCAGTCAAGCAAACAGACACCCAGTCAGACACCCAGTCAGTAAGTCAGTCAGTCAGTCTGCTGTTTGGGCAGGGTGAAGGCTCGTAGACGAGCTCTTTGTCTGAGCAGAGAAGCCCCAGACACAACAGTGGCCGGCCCCGGCCCCTCACAATGGCCCTCCACACAAAGGCCCACACACTGGGACAATGGGCTGGGCTCAGAGTGGGGGTGGACGGCTGAGCTGAGGTTACCCACCTGCACACTTCAGGACCAGATCCCCCCCACCCCACCCTTACACACACACACACACACACACACACACAGACAGCCCCCACCCATCCAGCTTTAGAGAGTTGCTGCAGGTGTCTTCCTGTGTCTGTGGTACGAGGAGGAAGCAGGGAAATGCCGTGCAGCGAAAGCATTAATTTGGGTTTCACAGCAGAAGATGTGCCATGACAGAGACCGAGACACATGTGTAGTAAAGTTACCATAGGTCAAAGAGCATCTGGCCACGGATTAGGGCTCTGCAGTTGGCATACACCACTCAAAATGGCAAGATTTTTTTTATGTAAAAGAAAATAAAAATTTAAACAATATTACAAGTTCCATTAGAGCAAACGTGGATTTGTTTTACTAGGTTGTGTTTCTATTAGTGATTCTTTTTTTTAGTTTTATAATATTTATAACAGGATCTCATCACTAAATATTAGAACAAAATCAATAATTATATAAAAGTATTTAAAATATAATATGATAAATAGATTCAAATATTATTCATTTTTAATCATGAATTCCCAATTTTAGATATAGATAAGATGTACAAAAACACACTTCCTAAGTTGAATGCAATTTCACCACTAAGCATAACACATTTTACAAAAACAAAAGTTTCTTCAATAACGTCAAAATAAATAAACCTTTGTAGTGGCAAGAATAATTTAAAATGAAAACATAATTTAAAACACACCACACAAAAGTCATAAGTGAAAACACAGCCTCTCTTGCTCTTCTCTCTCACACTCACTTGCTTACACACACTCATGTTCACACAGACACTCACACAGATACAGATGCTGCTGAGGCCAGTGAAATAGTAAAAAAATAATTCAAGATGCAGTATTTTACCTTACAGTTGAGAATCGTATTCTGAGCTCAAAGCACTTGCATGTTTTTTTTTCTTTCTCCATGAGAGCCATTCCCATGATAAAGTACTGAATGTTACTGGCTGCAACAAGTGGCCTGCTTTCCCCACTCTCCTTTTCATTGGATGACCAAAGTGTCAATCATCAACCCGCTCAAAACGCTGGTGGATTCATATTGGGAGTGTCACTACATTGTACCAAGATCCCTCCATGCACAGAAAGCCACATCTTCTGCTGCTGCACTTCTATATTTCATAGTCATAATTTTATGCTATATTTTTTCTGCAGTTATTTCCTCAGGGTTAGCTTGCAGCAAATGTGAAAGTTTAATAGATAAAACCAAACGTGTCTGTGTGTGTGTGTTATGGTGAATTTACACCAAGTGTAAAAAGCAACCACAAGTCAGATAGATTTAATTTTCTCTTTTAATTGATTGCAACACATTTTATAACCACACATTACAAAATGCACATCAAATATTTTATCAGGCTCAGTTTGCAACCTTATTGATAAGAAAAAAAAAAAAAAAAACTACCAAAAATATGCTTTTACAAAATAAGACAATTATAATAAAGTAAATGCCACTTTGGATAACCGTAATCAAAAACCCATTTTTTATTCTACATAAAAAAGCTTGACATAAATAAGTTAGTATAATTTCTCAGTGTTTTTACAAAATTATGTACATAGGTACATTGCAAAGATTTACACAAATACACAGGCATGGTGACTGCATTTCTGAGACAAGCTGTTTTCTCTCTCCACCCAGGTGTACACTGGTCTCTTTGAATATAACCCACACTTTAGGCAAATAAAGGGAAGCTTTTAGATGCTCACATCTGCATCCTCAGCAGGCTAACAACATTGGTGAAAAAAAGTACAAACATGAATGGCAATTTAAGTCTAGGTTATCACAAAGTAATTCAATGTGAAGTCAATTAAGGAGCACAGGCGGTGCTGGCAACCATACTGAAGCAACCATGTATTTGGTATTGTAGGACATTCAACCCTTTTTCAGAAAACCTCCTCTCTGAAGAGCATTAAGGCTGATGAAACAAAATGAATATAGGTCAAAGAGAGGATGACTTTACAACACAACCTGTGCAGTTTGTATGGTCTTTGTCCTTCAATATCCGAGTACCTCACAACTCCAGAGGAAATCAAACACACCATTACAATGTGGCTGAGGTGTGCAGGAGAACTTGAGAAAAAAAAATAGATCATATTCCAGGATTCAACTGATGCTAAAAGCACCTATCGCAAAATAAATATCGGGTGGTATAAAGGAAGTCCTAACAGAGATATTACTTTTTTCTTCCTGTGTTGATTTCCCGGGGAAATAGATTGTATTGGAGAACCTGCACTTGGTGACACTGAAGTGACCAGAGGAAGGAAAAATAAAAAAACAGATGAGCTATATTTGTACCGTTCTTCACTGCTGAGCTAGGATGATGACGGAGTGAAGATACACTGTTAAGAAACTGTAAGAAGCCATGATTTTGTTTTAAATGTAGCAATTAGGGACTGTGTCAAAGTCACACTGCCTTTCAAAAAAAAAAAAAAAATAAAATGACAAAAACAGAACAGCATTTTGGAAACATGTATCAAACTACACTGCAATTCTTCAAGTCAAATCAAAATTCACACCTTTTTACATAGAGGATTTGTGTTCAAATCATGTTTTCTTATGTGCTACATATGGAGAAATATAATATAATATGTATATTTATTTACACACAGGTAGTAAAAAAAAAGGAGCAAAAAAGGAAATCAAACCTAATTGCACACTGCTACATTGACTGCTTTTAGAGGCAGTAACTTTTTAATTGAGTGCCACAACTTTAGTGTTTCTATTCAGTGCTTCAACAGCGTCCTCCCCCGTCTTCAGGAGAGTTGATATGTTTCTGATGCTGTGTAGTTCCTCTTCCAAAACTCGGCCAACACTGAGGTTTCCCACGCAAAAGGGGAAATACATCTTCAGCTCTGTGAAAAAAATCAGATGAAAAGAAAAAATAAATAAGAGGCTGCAAGGTTAAGACTAATGTATGACACTGAGCTTCATGCATCACTTGCAGAAATCGTTTGCAAATGAGTGAGAATGGACAGAACATTTGTGCATAGTTTTCAGTGTGTTGCTCTATGTCGACTTGCACTTTGACTAAAGAGGAGGAGGATTAACTTGAAAGCAACAAGACAGTATCCAAAACGATGGTGTGAAACACACGAATACACTGCAAGTGTTGTTTTTCTCCAGAGAAAGTTAATGAACTGAATTGTTTATTCGCTCATTCATAAATCACTCTGTACAAAATATTATAGGTGTGATTTTACATCAGCACTTGCACTGTCTTGAATTTTATGCTTAGAATAATTTATAGGGTTTTTTTTAAGAAAGTGGCTACCATAAAGGCAAAAACAACAACTAGCAGGCATGTAAACAAATATGACATTTTTCAGACAACCATAAACTTGTTGCGTTTCTTCATCAAAAACAATGTTTTCTATACATGTCAGTGTTCTAAAAAAATGTTAGCCATTCCTAAAAAGACTTCACCCGTCTCCACAAATTAAAAAAATATACATTAAAAGGCTTAGGTTTAGGAGTTTATCCTTCACTGCAGCCTTGACAGTTCACATCCTGCCACACAATACAGATTTCATGCCTATTCCCCCTCCACCGTGGCCAATGAGCCCACTTGATTTCAGACCTGCACGGCTCTTTCTGCACACTCTCCACCGGCAGAGACAGATGTGTGTGTTGTAACATTGGTGTGCAAAGTGTGTGCAGCACTCGCACTCACACAAACACACACACACACCCGCACACAAAGAGAGAGAGAGAGAGAGAGAGAGAGAGAGAGAGAGAGAGAGAGAGAGAGAGAGAGAGAGAGAGAGAGAGAGAGAGAGAGAGAGAGAGAGACCAGCCCCTTCCCGTCCCTGCTCTGTGCTGAGGGCAGTGGCTGCTGACGTGTTACTACTACACTGTTGTTCAGCACACTTGTTGTTTACAGTTTAGTAGGAAACTCAGGCTCGCAGTGGCAGGCAGCGGTTGTAGTAAAAAAGGTGTAAATGTGCAGCCATGGTTTTTACTCTAAACTCTGCCCTTGCACCAATCATAGTGCACCAAAACAGGCAAAAATACAACTGAAAGCTTTGGAAAATTCTAACAGCTGCAGCAACCACTTTTACTCCCACTACTACAATTACTATTACTACTAGCACTAAATGAATGGGACAGCCTGACAACACGTTTGAAGTGCACACATACAAAGGAGTATCTTGCTTGCCAAAGCTGCACACTTGCTTGAAATCCAAATGATCATTATTTAATCTGAACTGCAAAGGGGTTGCATCAGGAATACCACCTGATGACACAGACATATAATAAAGATTTTAAAATGTAATTTGTTTAATTTACTGTCTTTCGAGACAAACAGCTGGAAGAGGGGTCTGCATTTTCTTATCTGACGCTGGTAAACAACAAACTGTAGTTACACAATGCAGAAGCCCATAAGAAAAAAAATAAAGACATTTTTTAAAGTTGCATCAAAACCAAAGTAGTTCCTTGCCGTTTCGCGTCCTCACGTTTGCCTCTTGGGACTGGTCTTTCTGGGTGTGTGCTCTGCAGAGTGGGTCAGGCTCGGACAACTAACCTCATCTGAGCTGGTGTGCGACCTCTTATTTTGGGCCGAGGAGTCTGCAAAAGCAAAGTTCACCGTCAGTAAAAAAAGAAAATACTGGAAAAAATAATAAAATAAAAATGTAACTGTCGTGCTGCACGTTTGCCCACCCTTTAAGCTGCAAAATTTCATTATGTTCCAATTTTACACCTATTAAAAATAATATTCGGTGCACTTCAGCCTGATGGGCGACATACCACCACTGTGATCGATATGTTGCAATAAGCCCCAGCCTGGCTACCTGTTACACAGAAACGCAGTCTGGTGAAAATTGTGATAATGTTGCAAATCTAGTACCGTGACATGCAGGTCTTTTCCTCAGCCCGGTGCACTGCTCTGTGCACTCCATCTGCCCGTCAGACCTGTCTGTATCTTCGCTCGGAGCCACAACAACACAATTATGATTCCCATTTAAATCCACGTTGTTATTCCCAGCCGAGCAGACGCCCTTCTCCCTCCTCGGCTGCTTGTTGTAGAAATTCGGGACGTCTCTGCAATCCACTAATTCCCACTCGAGCCTGCCGTTGGCCAGCGGCGTGTGATTGGCGAAGTCGAAGCCCCACTTGGCGGAGGCAGCCTCTTCCATCTCCCGCAAATGTCCCTTTAAATCCCTCTTTAACTCTTCGTGATCCAACGAGCCGAAGAGGCTTCTGCAGGCTGACGGTTTCGGGTGATCCGCCACCCGGGGGTCCGTGCGCTCCAACGTCGGGCTCCCGTTTGATAGTCGAACATCTGACATTTTCCCCCAAAGAAAGACTAAATTTTTCAAACAGCCGGGAGCGTCCAGTTTTCAAGAGAAAAACACACCGCTCAAAAACAACGGGTATCTCCTCGTCGCTGAGCAAGATCCAAAACAAGCATAAAACGACTTATGCCATGCATACGTCGAGCTGGAAACGGTAACGGCCGCGGTGTTTTGAAGTCCAAAGTAGTCTCTGCGGATCATCAAAACAAAGTGCTCAGGAACTGAAGCCGCTCTGTCAATTTCGTCCCGTAGTGAGAGAAACAGCAGACAAACCTTCCCAGTACCCAATATGGCGATTGAGAGATGTACTTGCGATTGAGAGCGGAGCTTGACTGAGGTGGTAGGGGGGAGGAAAAAAAATGATTGACACACAGAGCTATTTAAATGCGAAGGCGGCCGCTCATTGGTCAAAGCGCCTCAGCCCGCCCACTTCTCTTAAGGTGGACCAACTAGTTGCGGCAAGCTTGCAACATCCAGCACGTCTGTACAGTATATCACACCAAAATCCAAGTTGTTCTTCAAACCAAAGACTGCTTTGGCAACAAAAACATTGAAAATGAAAATTGCTGTTAGCATGTCCTCAAAAAGGTTTCAACACAAGACTACTTTGATTGTTGTTTGACAAAGCCTTGCTTTTTTAAAAAAATAAACATGTTGCATTTTATTTATTTTGTCCAACGAGAAAAGACGTTTTTATACGTTTACATGTGTTTTCTATATCAGCAACCAAATTAGAAAGACATTATTTGGGCTAGTGATGAAAGCTGCTGACATATTTAAATATTAACTGGTGGGGGATGTCTAATGCAATTTTAAAAACGGCATCCTAACACCAGAAAAACAAGACTAAACTTCAAGATAGAGTTTGAGACATTACAATTCGTTGTTTTAAATTTAGATGACCTAAACTACCTTTCCTGCATATACAGGACATGTTTTTTCTTTAAAATATATTTTAAATGCATGTAAATCACAAAATATAAATTTGTACAGAAGTACAAAATCAAACGCCTGTCAAAACAATCGGCAGTAAGATTTGGACAAATAAATTGTGGAGGCAGTCTTTTTACATTTCTGAAAATACATGGGCCAGAGCTTCAAGGTGTGGGCCCTCTGCTAGAGTAGGTATACCCCCCTTAATGTAAAAACTATCCAGCTATTGCCAAAAAATAAAATAAAATAAACATTTCTGCAAATTGGAGAAATGTGTAAATGTGTATCTTTATCACCGGTTCTCTGGAGCTGAGAGGGGTGAGTCAAGGTCAGCACACACCAGACCCTGTCCTCATCTCCATTAGCCCCCAGGAGAAAAAGAGAAGAACAGATGTACTGGGACTAGAAAGCCACGCACATCTCCACATTGAGAAGTCTGCAAATGCAAAAAAAGCTAAAATCCACAAACTAAAGAGAAAGAATGACAGACAAAGGCCCTGCTTGGTAAAAGTCAGAAATTGTTATTTACACCACAGTGAAAACTTTGTACTTTAAAAGGGGAAATCTAACATCAATCTTGAAAAAATACTCTACTAATGGAAATATAAAATTTATGGAGTCTAAAATTAATCAACAAGCATTATTAGTTTAATGTGGAATTAATCTAAAACCTTGTTCTTCTCTTTCTGCTACAGTTTACACCTTCCACCACTAAGAGAAAAAACAGCCACACTAAGACAGATGCTGGCCTCATGTTCGCATCAAACTGAAAGAAACACGATTTGCTTAAAATAGAACCATAACCTGTTTGCGAGAAATGATGCAATTTAATTTTACTGTGAGCAATTATTAACCTATGGGGTCACAGCAGGGTATGTGGCGCAGCTGTGAGTGCCTGCAGGACCCCCATTATGGCTGGGACACTGCTACCCCCTAGTGTTCACTTTGCGAGATCTCTGCAGCAGTACAAAGTCAGCAGGCAACAATATTTATATCAAATGCTTTTTAATACCATAGCTTTAGATAAATGGCACCTATGTACATATACATACCACAGGCAATTACTAAGGATTTATGCTACAGCAAATACCCAGTATGTTCCAAAATATCAGTCCATCCACGTCTCCTCCCTGACCCTGCAGAGGTGTAGTCGCCTACCTTGCCAGTAGGTCCATCATAGGTCAAACTGGTCCCTTGCCAGAGCAGACAGGCTCAGAGACTGAGCCACTTGATGATGTAGAAGTTCCTCTTGCCCACTCTGAGCAAGGTAAGTCCATTCGATAGGATATGGAGTTTGGGGATCAGTACCTGCTCCGGTTTGTCTGTCCGCCTGTGGTTGATCCACACAGCTCCCTCCATAACCATTCGATACCTGCACGCAAACATTTCAACAGTTGGATAGTAAAGGGTTTCCTCTCTATAAACCTGTGTGAAATAGTCACAACATTAACTTGCACTGCTGCAGAACACATCATGAACATGAAAACTTATCAAATTGTCATCCATCTTTACACACATTGTATTCTAAAGCATACAATCCAACTAAAGTATGGTTGTAAATGATGAAAATTCCAACCAACAACAAAACAGACAGATTATACTGTGCTCACACTAGACAATAAATGGCTTAATGATTCGCTGAAATTGTTGGCAATTCATTTTCTATTAATATGCACTGTAATACCTCATGCAATGCCCTATGTATTGCACACTCTGTGATATAAACAGATTACCTGCTGACTCCTAAAATAGGACTTAATAAACATTAATGCATAATTATTTGAAAGACAGAAAATGAATTGATTTGAGCCATTTATCACAGAAAAATGTTTTCATTTACTGGTTCCAGCTTCTCATGTAAGGATTTGCTGAAATTCTCTGTCTTATATCGTTAGAAATTGAATACAGTTTGGACTGTTGGTCGGACAAAACAAACAATCTGAAGACATCATTAAAGGATCTTGGAACTTTGTGAAAGACATTCTTTGAATTATTTTCTGACATTTTATAGAAGAAACGGTTAAGCTAAAGAAAAGTGACTAATTAATCAATAATGAGAATAATCATTAGTTGCAGCTCTACACAAATATGTACTTAAAAGTAACTAATTAAAGAGAACATGAGACAGAATTTGGTTATGATCTAAAGAGTCTGTTCACCCAAACTGCAGAAAACACAAATTTACATGTAAATTGTGCATGGCGGAGGGCTCTAAATACTACAATACCCATGAGCCTTGGCCACTGGCGTTGCCATGGAGAAGAATCTAGTCAGAGCCATGAATCAGAGCGGTAGCGAATTCAAAAAGCTTTGTTTGTTGCAGTTGTTAACAAAACGCAGCGCTATAGTTGCTGAATTCAGTTAAAAGTGAACTGATTTAAGCTGCAGATTATAAAATCAGTTTTCTTAACAGCATAATCTTAAACTTCCACCCACCTTTAGTGGAGCACAAGACCGAATTTTAACCTCTGTGATTGGACGTTTCTTGCCGAAATGCACCTTGAGAGTTGAAGTTAACTTCTCCCTCGAACATTTTATGTACACAAGCTTGTACCTTTTACTTTCTATCAAAAAAGCAGATGTTTTCTAACAGTTGTTAATCTTTAGGACTGATAATTTAACTGGGAGAGGACCATGTCGTTCCAAGCCAGAGAAAAGTTCCAACTGTGAATCATGTAACATTGTCTATGGGAAATATGAATGGGAATTTTTCTTCCAGAACCAGGGGTGCCTGAAATGGCTCCTCCCAATTTGCAACTCTATTGGATTTAGTGAAAGCAGGACTGGAACCTACCCCGTGGGTCCCTCTGGGATGGCGTTGACACTGCGGCAGGCGTCTATCACAGTAGTTCCCGGCTCCAACAGCAGCTCATGGAAGGGAGCCTCCCTGAAGAGCTCCTGAAGCTCCTCGTCACTCATTTCCTCCAAGGCCTGCACGCTGCTGTGGTACAGCGCATTGGTACATCTGCAATGATAATATTAAATATGACTTCTTTCTCTGAATAGGTAAATTGTCCCCTCTGCAAGAAGGTCAGAGGTCATCATGGGCAGCTACAGAACAGTGACACTGGTGGAGTTGAGGATTTGGTGTCCTCCTCAATTACACTTATTTATTCTCCAACTGAATTAATTCCTGCTGCCTTTAATAGGGTGACCAAGTAAAAAATAGCTTGTATAAAACTGTAAGAAATGATAGAGAAAAATTAGAGCATTAAATACCACATACAGTAGAAACACACACAGCATGTTCTGACCTCTTTGCACTCTCGAGGCCCTCCTTTCCATGCACCAGTTTCGTCACCTCTGCGGCCAGTCGTTTATGTGCGAGGCGTTTACCTGGATCCTCTCTCTGCTGCTCCATCAGCCTCTCCACCTCCGCCAGAGGCAGGAAGGTGAACAGCTTCAAGTACCTGTGAAAAGACCACACAATGTACCTCAGCCTTCTATTACAGCGCACAGAATACCTAAATATACAGTATGTTAGATTCTACCTCAACCAGCCAGATTAGGTGATGGTTGTGTACAAGCACCCATTTATCAGATGCTTTCAGATCTTGCACTGTTATCTCTTCTTTATAACCAAAAGCTACATCAGGCTTCATCTTCACCTACCCTTCCACGCTGGCGTCAGGCTGCCTGAGGAAGAACTGGTAGAGTTCAAAGGGAGACGTCTTGTCTCTGTTGAGCCACACTGCGTTGCCTGCTGTTTTCCCCAGCTTGTCCCCGACAGAGCTGGTCACCAGCGGGACGGTCAGGCCGTACACCTCCTCACCGCTCACTCTGCAGAGGAATCAGGATTTATTAAGTCTGGTGTAGGTATTTCAAAACTTGTGAGTGGAATGGTCCATATGGATGAACTGCTGGTGCTTTTTGCATACTTAATCGTAAGGTGGGGCAATAATTTAACTTTCAGTGGAATCAAATAGTGAAGATATGATCATATTGTGTTATTGTTTTACAAAACTTTGTTGTTCAAATGCTCAAATTGAAATTTAAAAATAATAAAATGAGATACTGGAGATGTTATTTTACATATGTGAACAGTTTTGTCTGAATAACACAGCGCACTGTATTAAACATCAATATGATTATTTAAGAGGAATTAGTTTATGTTTTTCCATTTGTGATATAGCCAGTAAACAACACTCATTAATATAGTAATGGATATATAGTGAATACAGTCACAGAGGACATTTTCTTGTGAATGAACTCATAGCCAAACATCAAATTGCCCTGCTGGTTGTTGCCCCCAAGCTTGGTAGGTTAAAAGTATGCAGAATTACAGTGTGGCTCCTAACAATTCACACAAGACGTTAAGTCACATTTTTGGTGTGTAGACAACTACCAGGGATCAGTAACATATTAAATTAACAGAATTTTCAAGGAGGTCTGGAACTATGCTGTCTCGCACCATTCAAAACAAGAGATATTGCCGCTACAATAATCTGCTGTACTCTTTTTAAGTAGGATGGACATTTACTTGTGAATGAACTCATGGCCAGACATCAAATTGCCCAGCTGGTCGGTGCCCCCGAGCTGAATCTTGCAGCCGTATATTTGGTTCAGGTGGTAGAAGTCATAAGCTTGGAACACCTGGTAGGTGAACTCTGTCAGGCTCATACCGTCTGCGCTCTTCAGTCTGGACTGCACGCTGTGGCGGCTGAGCATGGTGCCCATCCTGAAGTGCCTTCCGGCCTCCGACAGAAACCCCACCACGCCCCAGTCCTTGTACCAACTCAGGTTGTTCAGTACAGTCACGGTGCCCAGCTTCCTGGAGCTGTCGTGAAAGTTCAGTTCGTGGTTGGTGAAAATCCTCTGGATGCTCTCCCGGATGCTGCGGGTGTTCGCCTCCACAGCGTCCGCGGACAACCGCTCCCTCTCGCTCGTTTTCCCGCTCGGGTCTCCGATTTGTGCCGTGGCCCCTCCGAGCACAGCGAGGACGTGGTGCCCGGCGTTTCGGAAGTGCAGTAGGCCGATGATGGCGAGCAAGTTGCCCACATGGAGGCTGTCGGCCGTGGGGTCAAAGCCGCAGTATACATTCTGAACACCGGACTGGAGCAACCGAGGGAGCTGGTCCTGCGCTGCGTCTTCAGGGAAAGAGTCCTTCAGAATACCACGTTTATTTAGAGAAAAGAGCAGTCCGTTATGTGCAGTTGAAGAACAGTGAAACTTAGACCTGAGTGTGAGGCAAAGTCTCGTTCGCCTGGGCAGAATGCAGGATCCATGCCGCGAAACATAACGGCAGGTCCTCGCCATGGACGCAGCCATGTTGGACAATGTGACAAGAACACGGAGGAGGAAGAGTTGAGAATCATGGATAGTTTGTTAGGAGTAGAGCGCCCTCTAGTGCACCGGTTCTAAAAGATGGGGGGGCTTTGCACCTTCAGCGTGTTGATTTTGTTTGTCTGCAGGAGCCCCCAAGCACAATGAGAAAGGAAGGATGACTTACCAACTAGGCAAAGTGGTCAACTCTCCTGGGACCCCAGATCTCCAGGGGCCTAAAAGCTCCAGGCTTACTGTGTATCATGCAAATGGTCGGATTTGCCCACTTCAGGGCCCTGGGGCAAAAATGAGCCATGGGCAACTATTGACACCCTGCACCACTGCCACCACTTCTCTGTGCAATGGGTAAGTATACCGTCACCTTTAGGTAAACAAATTAAACTGATTTATATAGCAATTTGCACCATGTGAGCACAATATTAACTTAAATAAAGGTATAAACACTAGTTTTTAGGGCCTTAGGGCCCTTCTACAAGACAGGTAAGAATAGGTAATAATGTAAGACCTGGTCATTTAAATTTCAGTTGATGTTGTTATTTAGTGGTGCATATTCCTAAACATAGGCAGATTTTATAACATTTCCACACATACACATATAGAACCTGGAGCTTTAGGGACCTCTAAGCATCTGGGGCCCTGGAGCAGTTGCCTGCTTTTCCCGATTGGTAATCCATCCTTTGGATATGCACTACTAAAGCACAATATGTGACAGAACAAGGGCCTTGATGTGGGTACTGCTAAAATAACCTTATCTTTAGGCCCTGCGTTTCAGAGGGCCCCTGTGTGAAAATCTAGTTTTAACACCAGCATTATTTCAGTTTTCTGCCGAATTAATGTGTTTCGCTGTCTCTGTTTTTTGCTACCACACAGCAAATCTGGAGCCACGCAGTATTCCAGCATAAAAAAAATGTTTTTTATAAATATGTGAATACTGTCACATAACTTCCCTCAAGTATAATTTTAATATTAAAATAATATTTGTTCAATACTTTTTATTGTGATTTCTCTGTCTTAGATAAGTTGCACTACAGTTTCACTGCACACCCTAAACCCAAATACGAAGGTGTTTTGTTTTATTGATCCAAGGTCTATTTCGGGTCTTACTCTTTGCCCTGGAAAATGTTGTAAAATAAGTGCTGTAGTGTCTTACCTTTGCACACATGCAAATGTTTTTTCATGCTATTTATTAATTTCTACCCTCCTTTTGTAACTTTTGCTACTCATCAACTGAAATAATAACAGCACAATGTAATATAATGATGACAATCCTTGTTTCCTTTTTGCTTGTAACTGTGGAATCAGTACTTCTGCGCATCGCATGTAGACCTAATGTGCTTACTTTAAAAATCACAGATAGGTACTGTACATAGACATTGAAGTAAAATGCAGTATGTGCTCTTAATAGTTCACTCAGTTGTACAGAGGTAATATACTTTAGTTGCAGGTTTGACCAATAGATGGCGAACTTGCATGCGGTCCAGCTGACATGACAGCCCAGAGTTACAGCCTTAAGACAACTAGGCATTTTAATACATGTTTCTAGATGTATTTTTGTCTGTGGACATTTTAATCTAGCAAAGACACATCTTAGCTATAGAAACCTAGCTTAGGTGTTAAGAGTAAAAGAGGGTGAATGTCATCAATAATAAAATTGAGTTACATTAACTCTAGCGTTATCCATTTAAATTCAAACACGCAAAATGTGGCAGATTTTAAAATAATTTTTTATTTTGAAATCCATTCAATGTCAACTTGTTCCATTGTTTAAATGACTAGATATACATTCATCAAACATTTACAGTATTGTTACCAAGTCACAGAACACATTCACAACACATCCAAAGACAGTCTCTGTTGTCTCTTTGCACGACACTATAGCCACAAAAACAAACTCCATGAAATCCAGGAAGGACAAAAAAATCAAATACCTATTTCCTATGACTGCTGCCCCCTGGTAACATGTTTCTGTTAGTTTTGGAAAATAAAAATAAAGGTCATTTGAATCAATATTGTAGTTAGTGTTCATGTGCTGTAAGGCAGAGCACTATGAACTCATTCCAGAGAGAAGAAGAGAGACAGAGATAGAGAGGGGGGAACAGTATCTTTCTATGTCCTGAGCTAGTTTAACAAAGGAAGACTAGGTTTTCCCTGAAGTTAAAAAATCCCTTGTCAATTCAACACAAAACAGACATTCCTAAGGGTAAGCAGACATCACAAATGTACACAACTTCTCCTCTACGGCCTGCCTCTAGTGTTTCAACCATTTTGTGTTCAGTTTTTAAAAGTCTGTCCTAAATGCGGTCACATAATTTCTGCGTGGCCCTATCATGTCGCAAACAGCCACTTCTAGCTGACGACACCCAACAGTTTACAATTCTAAAAGTGTGTGTGTGCACAAGTCAAGTCTTTTTCTGAATCTCTAGTGTTTTGTAGGGCATGGGCACACACTAAGGCACAGATAGTTTGTGGTTAATCCCGAAGCACACCTGGGATCTCCAAGTCCCAGGAATCTGTGAGGGGAAGAACCGAGCTGCGTTGAATGAAATTCTGCATGTGGGACTGACATTCTGTGTGGAGATAAAATAAGTAAGTAGAGGCAGCTTGGGGGTCAGTAATCTACTCATGGCATAAGAAAATGTTTGGTGAGTTAGGACAATATAGCAGCGAGGGAGGAGAGAAAAGTCAGACAAAAAGCGGGACAAAAACAGGATTATAAAACAGTATATACTGCATTTTCATTACTGCATCGTTACTGTAATAGCATGTGATGTGATGGCAAATTATGAGTGCATTCAGTTTCTCTATTTAATCAACAGAGATGTGATGTGCCAAAAAAAAAATAATACAGGTTGGTTTGTTCAACAAGATGGATGATTTCTGATAATAATGATGACATTCTGTGCATATATTACCCATTTGTTTTTGTGCAACCTGAGAACAGAGTATAAAAAGAGGAGACCAGTATTGTATGATCAGTGCTGAGGTGTAGCTTTCAAATGATAAATGTAGTTTTCACTGTATTCAAAAGGTCAAGTTTTAATCAACTACTCAAAGCTGTGAGCTAGTATAACCCTGCACAGCCCACGAGTGCTTTCACTTTAAATCACAAGAGCTTAATTAAACAGATAAAGGAAATACAGTTGAATTGAACTGAACGCATTCTGCAGCATTGATGGTTCTCTGTCTAAAAATAGCAATTAACAAACGGAATGTCCCCAACGGGATTCAGATCTATGGATATTCAGATTACCAGTTGCCCTGTTACCCTTAAGTCTATTTACACTGCACTCTTCAGTCGTGCCATTTCAAATAAACAATTATTCGATCTAGTCATACATACTGTATATACTTTAGTATAAAAATATGATCCAATTCAATTAAAACACAAGTATGTGGCATTTAAGCAAAAAAGAAGATACAGTACATAACTAGATTTACTGTAAAATTTCAAACATTTAAATGTATTTACCATTATTTATATACCTCATGAGTTAAAAGTTGGAGCGAGCAGTCAATGTGATCATTTCAGCTATGTACAGTACACTCTGTTTATACAATGTGATGTAATTATAAACACAAGGTCCATTTCTTGTTGACTGAATTTCAATAAATTCACAATGATTTTAGGAGATTTTGGTTGGATAAGCAGATGGAGGGGAACAGCGTTCTCTCACAGATATTATTCAAACTATCAGTTTGACAGCAAAATGCAGGAGTGGCCTCTTCACATGCACTGTTATCATCATAGATAGAGGACAAAAAACATCTAAAGGATACCATGTGGAAATGTATTTGGTCCTCACCCATCACCAGACACTTGTCTAATTGTTAAAACAAATCTACAGACTGTCTGGCTGGCTTTATCTTACACACAGAATCAAATAAGTGCAGATGGCCACATGTTTGCCTTTTGATTTTGACAGTTTGCCAGAAATGACCAGGCAATTTTATAACTACAAGAGCAAAACAGAACCCTTTTCACGCAAAATGACAAGTTTCTGATGATGGAAAATGTCTAATTGTCAAAGTATTGGTTTAATATATGAGGCCATACCATTATGATTTTCTTCTATGAAAAAGAACAATGCTTTTCATTTGCCATCATATAAATAATGTGCACATAAGACCCCTGAAAGCTGAAATTAATCAACTGCATATGTTATGAGGACCAAACGCAGCCAGCTGAATACAACAGAAGGCAGAATGACTGACAGGAGAAGGAGGAGAGACGCAACATGACCAATGAGATGTAATTTAAAGGAACAAGGCTTCACTGAGTGAGAAATTAAGAAACAGATGAATTAATTTCTAGCAAATCCGCTTTAAGTCTGCCTGTATTAAGGTCGTAATGCGGTTTATCTGCGGTGTTAGCCCTTGAATACCAGGACACAAAACAGGATGGAGTGCCAAACGTCTGTGCATGTGTTTTGTGAAAAAGGCATTTAACAAAGGTCCAGTATAAAACAGTGTCATCATATTAATATATCATAGGCGTGTTCGTGCTTCAGATGTGCTTTGTGGTGCATGTACACAGTGAATATGTGCCTGGGATCATTTCAGTCTTGAAAAACTTCAAACTTTCCTAAAAACGTCTAAGATTTTGCTACCTCATTCTGAAGTGTAAAAATACTATTGCCTGTACAGTTTGTGGTTGAGTGATACGTGATGATAATCCACACCCAGTCTTGATGCTGTCTTGTTAAGAGGAGAAAAGAATATGAAAGACATTGATAATTTCCAGTACCATTACAAACAAATTATGGCTTAGAAGACTTACAGTAAAAATAAATGTTTATGTTCAGGAGCCTGGTGGCACCACAGTTGTGTCTCTGGGTATAAAAAGGTGAAGAAACATGCTGGAGGGCTGGTGCATGGATCACCATCACCACCATTTATTGACAGCCAATTTGGCAGAAGCTGCCTTGCTTGAAAACGGTATCATTGCTGTCTTAATGTTGCTGCTGCCACTGAAGTCATTTGGGTGTTGTTAGCTCTGAGGGTATATGGCTCTTTGACATCAGTATAAAAATCAAATCTACTTTCAAACATACTGCTGGAGTGGCAACTATCAAGTTCACTTTCTTTCCTCATTTTAGGGCTTGTTAAGGGTCAGGATAGGGATCACCATGGACATCACCTCAAAGACTTTAAATTAGCATTTAGTGTTTGGTACCTGGTACTAGTAGCTGGATAGGGGCTCAATCAACTGTACATCATATCTTTGCATACATGACTTTTCTGCCTATGAAGGTCCACACAACGGAGTGGAGAGCACTATGTCAAACCAGTGCTCTCCACTCCGGGGGGGGGGGGGTTAAGTGGTTCAACCTAGCTTATGGAGGACTCTTTTTCTTCTGTCCCTGAAAAAAAGGAGATGGTTTGTAGAGTGCCTCTCCTGGTTATTCCACAACCCTCAGTACATGTCTCTGTAGATCTCCTGCAGGAGTGGGTGCAGTGAGGTGTCCTCTGTCTTTTTGATCTCCTGCACCAGCTGTGCATGCTCGGTGACTAGCTGCCGGAGGTCAGCCAGTTTCTGCAGCAGCCTGGGGAAGAGGAAAGCGTCGTCGGGGTGATTGGCCAGCAGATGGAGCTGAAGGACCTGCACAATGCTCTCCTGCATTCTCTCAATGTTCACCACGTTCACCAGGCCTGGTCGGTCTAATCACGGAGGAAGCAAAATAAACTTGAGTGAGACTCCTTAACCATAATAAGAATAAAAATATTCAATAGGAAGGTAGTACCAGAGTGCCTTCCCAATCCCAATTTCTGCAATTTGTGTAATATAGAAGCATTTGTTTTGAGATAGACTAAAAGTCCTCAAAGAGCAGAAAGAGAAAGAAGATATACTATTCCATACAGCAAATTCATAGTTTTATTATAAACAATGTTATTTTTCCTGCATCCTCACCTCCACAGCAGATGATAGCGGCCACAAACAGAGCCAGGTCACTGTCATCCAGCTCCAGGCCATTAAACTTCATTGCAAACTGGAACTTTGGCTCCATCATATCACTGAAGGGCCGCCGCAGGCTCTTGAGGAATTCCCGGGTGATGAAGCCTGAGCCGTACGCTACAAGAAGCCCGTCCTTGTTCATACTGGAGGCGAGCATGGCGAAGAGGGCCTCGTACACGCCATATTTCAAAAGAGTCACCTGATCGTTCAGGTCCAGGCTGGAGAACCCGGGGACGGACTTTGCAAACTCTGTGAGCTCGGTGACGGTTTCCACTGACGTGCACTGGCAGCAGTGGAAAATCCGAACTTCTGCCTCCCTGTCCTTCAGCGGTCCCGCTGAGCCGACCATCTTTGCCACCAGCGTCTGCTCTGCCAGCTGGAGGGTCTCCATGTCATGGATGACAAAAGGCTGTGGACAGTGGAGAATGACAAACTCTTATGAGCCATTTGTGTAAAGTATGGTTAGAAATGGGTTTCCAACTGAAATGTTACACAGTCAGTACAGTGTGTACTGTGATTTTGGCCTACATAAATAAGCCTGACCTGACTACATAAATATGGAAAAAGCTGAATCAGCAAACCTCTCTTAATGAAAAACTGTAGTGACTGTGGTGTTTACCCATAATCTTTACTGAAAGGAGAGGCTAAGCCCAGAGCCCTTATTGGCACTTGAATGTTTCCACGATGACATAATTACTCTCCTTGACCCTACTTCCATATAATTATGGATGTCATTCATAACAATCAACAGAGGTTTGAGGTGAAATAATTTTTTCTAGAAATATAAGCACAGGTCATGTTGAAAGTAAAGCAGTGTCAGAGCAAAGAAGGCTACACCAGGGCAAACTCAAAATATCAAAAATAAGAAGGGAATTCATTTGAAACCATGGCCCATTTGACAAATACTCTTTCGTAATAAAAAGATGTATACACAATCCCAATAATGTCGCTAGAGGTACACAGGTATGTAAAGGTAAGCAGCTATGTAAGCTCATGCTAGCAGTGACTGATTCTAGCTAATAGGTGTTTTCAGCTGTGTCACTATGCGGACAAGTTACAACATCTGAAGAGCAGCTACACCTGCTGCTGCACATGATATCAGAGCTCTGACTTACGTATGCTGTGCTAAATGTGGGCTAGAGTAGCAAGGGAAGGTATGCGAGACATGACACAGAGCTGCTTAATTTTGTGGTACTTCTACGTCAACACAACACTTGATCACCAGATAACTTGTAACAGATCATTTACAAGAAATAATAAGTTAGAACAGTTAACAAACAATGTATTTCTAATCTAAATTTTGTTCATGAAATATTAATCTCAGTTTCAGAATGCCTCAAAACAATGACACACCAAAACTGCAGATGCTTTGTGGCATGCACGTTGTATAAAGTAAATAACTGCAGTTTTTCAAATGGATACTTAGCATCAGTTTAGGCAGTGAGCCCAAAAAGAGGCAAAATTATCATCTTATTGTCACCATAACCTCAGAAGAGACCTTGGTACTTCAGTGGGTTGAGAAAGGTACAAAGCCCACAGCCCTTGCTGACTCTTAAGATTTCCATAGTGACATAATTACTCTCCTTGACCCTGCAGCTACACCCTTATGGATGCTAAAAGGGGATTGTAGGGCATTTTTTCCTATAAATGTTAATACAGTTTATACTGAAAGCAGAGCCAGGGGCGCTACACTGATAGCACTACACTTTACCTGACTAACTGCTACAAAAACATTTGGATCCATTTAGCCTTATCGTGATGTTGTATATGCTCCAGAAGCTTTCGGATGAAAATGCTGCATCGTCTCCACAAGTCTACAGCACTTTGACAAGCTTTCAAGAGAGCTACAGGTAGCTAAAAAACAAGACTAGAGTCTACAGCCATGCTAACAGCTACTTAGCCACAATGATGCTTTGGGCTAAATGCTAACGTCAGCATGCTAACATGCTCCCAATGACAACGCTAAAATGCTGATCTTTAGCAGGTATAATGTTTACTATGGTCACTGTCTTTGTGTAGTATGTTAGCATGCTAGCATTTGCTAAGTACAGCTGTTGCTGGGAATGTCTTTAGGTAGGCTATTTGGTCATAAAACAAAGTATTAGACATTAAAAATTTGATGTGATGATGACCACAAAAGTAGGCTTCATTCTCTGGGGACCATGGATTTCTCTACAAAAAAATCATGGCAATCCATCAAATAGTTGTAGAGACATTTAAGTCTGGACCAAAGTGGTGGACCAACCAATGGCCAACAGACCAGCATCACCATCCCGAGAGTCATGCTGCTAGCATGGCTAAAAATAAGAACAATGCATAGCCTTCCTCAGTTATGATTTGCTATGCTGAACTTTCTCATAGAACCCAACAAGAAGATTAGCTATTGATTACAATCAATAATAATATTATAATAGTTAGCCCTAGTGATAATAGTTATAATTTCTAAATGGCAATCTCATTCTTTTATTTCCCAATAAATTCCCAGGTATATCCATATCCAGCGTACAGCGTAGCCCAGAGCAGCAGCAACAGCTTGACATTTCTTGCGCTGCTTGTTTTTTACAGACTTCAGACATCCAGTGAAGACTGTATGTACTGTTAAGATGAATCATACCACAGCAAAACCAGTTAAGTCAGATGATAAAACCAATATTTGCTGCACACAAATCAGAGCCAACAGTCACACAATTATATAGCTCAGTATTCCTCCCAGACGTTGAGACTGATGAGTCAAACCAGACAGTTACAGGTCTTAACTGGATCCAAATAAGTTGATGACAGAGGATCCACTTTTTCTACAAGGGTGATTAACCATTTGATTCTCAGTGTTTTTGAACAATAAGTTGAATGTTTTCTCAATCAACTGTCTTCTTGCAACAGTATCTTCAGCATTTCAAAACATCTCCCGAATATTTCAGTAAATTAGTCTTAAAATAATACAAGATGCAACAACATTAGAAGGGTGTTCTATCATGCTATACTGTCCACAAACAATATCAGAATCAAAGTTATGTAACATGTCAGCATTTCTACACCGGGCTGTGGCAAATGGTACAATATGGCTTTCATGGGAAGTTCCACTCTGTATAAAAGTGCTGTGACACCATGAATGAACTGGATCTAACAACAGGTGCATTTGCTACAAACTGCTTTCCAATGGCTGCAAATGTCTCTCTCTGGACTCTAAATGAAGCTTTGATCTCCAGAAGCAGTGGGGGAGGTCTGTGTTTGAACATGCATGTGGACTTGGACTGACCTGTCCCTCTTGACCTATTTCACACCTACACACATACATCCGTGGAATTCACAACAACTCTGGGCTGCAGTCCCTGACCCTCCCCCTGTCGACCCCTCTTTTCTGAGGGAAAGAAAATGAAAGAAACGAGGCTGTGAGGGAATGTTTTTGGTGAGATTGGGGAGGGGTGATGAAAAGAGTGCAGGCGTGGAGGGGAAACAGGCGGCGGAGAGAGAGGTGATGGACTCATACACTGGCTCTTTATATCGTTTCGGTGCAAACAGATGTTTCCTTGTCCAGCTTGTGTGCTGCATTACCTATTGAGCAAGTTATTTCTGTCATTGGCTGGCGGCACATAATCTCTGAGGCACTGGCTACCAGGTCATATTGAGACATTAGTTGGATTGTAAATTTTGAATGTGCTCAGAATGATGTTAATATCACTCCAGTGGGGAAGAAATAAATTAAAAGTTGCAAGACAACATGACCTTGACCTGTGAGGAAATGAGAAGAGCCATGAACAGGCAATCCACACACACGCACACGCACACACACAAAAGCAACACCTTTCACTCACCAACCCACTACTTTTAATCAACGTACAGGGGTGCTGGTCTTGCCGGTGAGAATGGTTCGAGCCTTGGCCTTGTTCATGTTGAAGTTCTTGAGGTAGGCCTCATAAATCTGCCTGGCCAGCGTCTTCTGGTCGGCTATCTGGGGGTCTTCCACCTCCCTGTCCCCCGTTACCATCTCCGCCTTCAGCTTTAGCTTCTCTGACTGGGGCATCCGACCAAAACGGATGGCTGTAGAGAGCAAAGCAGAAAGAAAGTCAGATCAAGATTGCAGAATTTATGCCAGTATAAATATGTAAAAAAAAAAGCAAAAAATGTAAATATTAAATATTACATATTACAATATTAAATTAAATATTAATATTATAAACAGCAAGAGTCCATTCAAAAAACACAGAAAACTACTGTATAAGAATGAAGATAGGAAACAAAGTGCTTTAAACCAAACCCAGTTTTGGAAAATGTAAAATAGCTCGAGCTCCACAAAACCACAACGATCACTTATTCAAGATGCTGACATCTGGAGGAATCATTTTCAAAATCTCTACAAAAGACACCCCACTAAGTAAAATGCATCCAAGTCAACATATCAGCAGAGAAAAAAAAACATTGAATGTATCCAAAAAAATATGAAATGTGTCCAAACAAAGCTTGTGAAGCAGTAGCAACGACATGTTCAAAAATAGCACCACTGAAAACATAGAAAGCAGTGCTCAGGCTATTCAGCATCTTGCTGTGCTCACTGTTTTCCTAACATCTGGTGCCAACGCCTTATTTCTTTCAGTCTATGGATCTGAGCATCTGAGTATTCTGTGGTATTCTAACAAGAGAATTTTACATTTCTTTGACAAACATAATGTCATAATCAGTAAGTAAGTCTAACTGGCTTTACACCTGAACACTGACCACAGACCACATACCAAGTTAAAAACAAGATTTTAAATTTTACTGATTTTCAAGTAGTGACTTGACTCAGCATGATGAACTCAATCAAAGACTTGATGTCCACCAGTGATGCTACTTGAGTCTGGCCTTTCTCAATATAAATCAATGAACATTACAGCTGAACCAAAGTGCAGCCCCAGGCCATAATTTCAAAGTCAAAGAAGTTAAGTTCTACTTTTATGAAGGCTATTTATTTATTTTGTCTATAAAAAAAAAAAAAAAGACTACAGCAGCAGCTAGATCTGCAAACCACACAGTGCCAGTACTCGACACACACTAAATCTCATGAAAAGAATCTTCCAAAGAGATGCCAAGAGGTCAGGAAAACACAGACCAGTTTACCATAGAAGGCACTTTCAAAGACAAAAGCATCACCTATGTCTCCTTCAGTTTTACAGATGCAGGCAGTCTGTCAGTCCCTGACAGTGAATGCATCTAAAATTAGCTCCAAGAGTCCTGCAATAAAAATAACTCTTTATAAGCAATGGTGGCCCAGGCTAAAGTCTGGTGATGCACCTTTTGTTTGCACAGCGGAAGGAAAGTAAAAATCACCTGGTTTAAGGAGTGTTCATGTTTATGGCTGTTTTGTTGTTGTATAACATTTGGCAGGCTGTATGATCAACAAATGATAAATATCAGGTCCTGTATAACGCTACGATGACCTCAGTGTGGCGCTTCGTAGCTTTCAATCATAATTAAGTTTGATACATGGCACAGCAGCAGCTTTGGATGGATGGACCACTGGTGTTTACATGTTGTTCTGATTTACTGTTTCCCCGCCAGTGAGTCAGTCCTGCCCTGACACAACTTCTACACTCCAGTCAAATATATAATATAGTTATTTTTACTTCAAAATGGCAGGAATTTCATGAAGCTGCAGGTAGTGAAGGTGGCAAGGTCCAATTAGTTTCCTCTGGATGGGTCTGTAAACAGTGACACTAAAATCTGTTAGATGAAAGTAAGAACAGGAACAAAGGGAACCCAACTCCAAACAGCAGAGATTCAGGTACAAGCTATTAAAGTACTGAAAGCTGCTAATAATATTATTAATAAAATAATAATAATGATAATAGTAAATAAATAAAATGGCACAGTTTCTCTCTCATCGCCTGCACATCCACAAGACTATCAGGGGCTTATTTTAGATACACACATTTTGGCCATAAGTAAACATCATAATCTAACCTCTGTACAGCACCATACCACTCAGAAAGACTCAACAAGATTTCTTTGCTTATTCTGATTAAATCTGGGTCCAAATATTTCACTATGATATATAGTCAAATGTATAATGGTAAAGTATTCGGGTCCCTGAAAGAATCAGCTGGAGCCACTGGGACTCCTAATAAAAGACATTAAATCCAAAGTATGGGGTCCACTCACTCATCACAGTTGGAGAAATCCTGTGTGCAGAATTCTATTGCCATATTAAACACACCCACCAAAATGAAGGCCATGAAGATCAGAATAACATTGATATCCATTAATAATTAACATCCACAAACATGCACTGAATTTTTGGACCCACCTAAGCTCTCTACTACAAAGTCAGAAGGCACATACACTCTGTCTCGAGGCTTTGGCAGCCTTTTTGTAAACTTTCATGCCACTAAAACACAAATAAAAGAAGTCAATAAGAATGGAAATAGAATCAAAGTCTAAGACAAAGTCAAAGACTTTCCTTTTTATGCATTACAGCAATAGAAAATGATGGAAGAACACAACAGGTTATTACATATTACAAGGTGTGTTGGAAGTGGGCATCGCTTGTGTGAAGTGTGCTTCAACACTATACGAGAGTTGTTTTTCTACGAGAGGATGCTGGCATCTCTCAGACGGCCTGATCCCATTTGACTAATGAGATTAGAGGTGAACTGTTTTTAACCCCTCCTCACCAATATCAATGGGCACAAGCTGATGCGCGCGTGCACACACACACACACACACACACACACACACACACACACGCTCTCTGAGGGCCCAACATCCAGCTGCACATAATTTACAAGACAATAAAAGCATAAAAGGAAATCTGATTTCCCCGTTTTCCAACGAGCCACCCACTGTTTCAGGCTGTGATTCAGGCCAACTGAGCAGGACTGAGCAGGGATGAGACACAGGGCTAGCAGACAGCATGAGGGCCCATTAGATTACTTCTCACAGAGTGGATGGATCATCTGAAGCCGTTTAAGCTCCAGAGCAGGCGCCTGGGCAGGAGCCAAGTCTAATTAAGATGAGAGGAAGTGAGGGATGTTAAGCCGAGCATAAGTCCATTTCCTAAGAGCCGGTGTGAGTGGATGAGCCTGTGACTCGAGTAGGGAGGACAGCTAAAGGTGGGAGGGGGACTGTCTGTCAATCCATTAAATCATCTGTTTCAATATTGAAATTTGTGGAAGACGATTCCAGCCTTTAAACACCTCCTTCACCACAGTAAGACTTATCGTTGCTCTGGATCTGTTATTTTCTCACAAACCACCAAAACATTAAACGATGTGTTTTTTATAGTGCATCTTGTCAGTACATGAGATCTGAGGTATTATTCAGTTGTATTAATTAGCTGCCACTTCTCTACTATCCACTTTAGAATAAAAGGCATACAATATCCCAAAAGAATACTTAGAGATACCTTAATGATCATTAAGATCTTAATGATCTTAAGATCTTAATGAACTTAACAATAAATGTACATTTTGTTATACTGAGAGGCATTTATGCATTTTTGTTATGATTGCCCCTTATCAACTAAGTTTTGGACTTGGCAAAAATTGAATGCAGACATGATTCACTGTGCTTTATTGTAAACCATATAATTTTAATGGGTAAATTACACATAAACAAAACAAAACTTTCTAAGTCTGCCCTTTCTGATGACATCTGAATGTTTGCTGATACATTTCAATTTAAAGAAGTTAAAACTGCTGAACCGTTTCAGTAAGGAACGTTCAGTATCAATTGGCGGTCGATACAAACTTAGGGACAAAGCTCCAAAATTAGTAGTACTGTGGACTCTTAGACCACCAGACCTCAAAAGATCAGGTTGCACTGGTCTCAAATCTCCTTCCTCCCCCTCTACAGTTACATTTAGGCCCATGAAACTCAATACACGTATACCATAAGAGGAAGTGCAGCTGACAGAAATACTACTACTGCTGAGCTTAAAGACACTACAGTATCATCATCAAAACCTGGGCTAGGTCTTCAGGAAGCCTCTTAAGTCAATAACCCCATGGGACAAAATAAAGACGCTCAGTCCAGCCTCTGCATCCACAAGTTTACTGCCACCAGTATGGAATATCTACACAGTGTGCACAGTCTATATGCAAACCCACCGATTGCATTGACCTTTTTGATCCTTCTACTAAAAATACACTGACAGACCAGAAATAACAAGCACCCGCACGCCTGCACAAACACACATGATCTTCAAAATCAGTTTCAGTACTGTTTTTCTAACCAGGACATTGACCTTGTCCAAGGGTCAGCATGCCATGTTGTAGTGCGTGTTTACACAGAGTAAACAACATTCACCAGAATCTCATACTTTAACCTCAATATTCCTGTATTCCAAACAAAGATAAGCAGCGTTGAGGTGAAAATCTGATGTAAGGCTTTTAAGAAAGACAATATTGTTAATATTGTGCAGGTGTTTTCTCTGTGACAGTCGAGACTGAAACCCAAACTCGTGATTAAGCATCAGACTGTAGAAACATGTGCTTAATGTGATTAATAATCACAAAGTGTTCTAGTACTTCAAAATTTTCCAAGAAAAAAGTCATCATGAGAGAAAAGTCTTAATTTTACAAGACGAGTACATTTATGATTTTATTCTCTGATTATTATTTTTCTCACAAAATTACGACTTTTTTATAAACATTTTATTTTATTATTATAGCATTATTATTATAGACATTTTAAAAAAAAAAGTGCTTTCTTGATTTTCAGATCTATCTGTGCAGCAAAGCACACTAGTAGCCTGCTCCATAGGTTTTTGTGGGTTGGAAATCACATAATCAGGTGGATAGACTCACTTGGTTATGGGATTTCTCTTCTTGTTCACAGATCTGTGCCAAAAGGGTTGAGTGCGATTCAATATGACTCCAGCACTGCAATGGCTGCAGCATGCACAGACACAGATACACCATATACCCCACATGAATGAGTTGCAGATCTACGTGCTCAGTTTCTGAATGACGCAAAATACAGATTGTCCAAATGTTTAAATGGGTTAATTCTGAGGACGCTGTCTAATAGCCTGGATTAGTCTTCAGTTAGTGACTTGCCTTGACATGCAACTCAACACCCAACTGTGATGTTAGATTGCTTATTTGTGCTAATTGTGTGTGTACGTGCCTGTTCAATCTTTCTTGGTATCTGCACAACTGTGGTTAAAGTAGTAACAAGTAACAAGAACCATGCATATGTATGTGTGTGTGCGCTGGGCTTGAAGCACTGCCCAGACCTGCCCTGTCCTGTAGGACTCACCGTTGTGGGACATGCCCACCGACAGGCACTTCTGGAAGCGGCAGTATTGGCACTTGTTGCGGTTCTTCTTTTGGATCTTGCAGCGGCGCTCACACTTGTCGTACTCCAGCTTCAGACGGATGGTCCGCCGAAAAAAACCCTGGAGGAATGAGGAGAAAAAACATGGTAGAAATTGTTTTTTGATAAAACGTGAATATGAAGTGAGACATGAACACCATAGACCAGATTAGTCAGGACATACGTGAAAAAAAAAATACACAAGCTAATAAAACCTAAAATGTAACAGAGACCACTAAATTACCTTTTAATAAACTTTGCTGTTATGATACCAGTTTCAGTATCCAGAAAAAAAAAATACTGACCAGTCTTTATTAATTCCCATATGAATGGCACCTGACAATATCAGATACATAGTTTCATCATCTGTTTCTCCTCGCTTACACAACCTTGACAAAAGGAAACATTTAACTTTGTTAAGTGCCGTATTTGTGGTTGACTGGAGGGTAGAAAACGGCCTGGGGAATTGCTTAATAACAGATTTAGCCATAATTAATAGCAAATTGCAGTTTTATTCAAAACTGTCACCCAGTGTGCCAAAATACATACAGACACCCACACAGTAAGAAAGACACATAAACAATCATACAATACAAGATTATACAGGCATGCTACAACCATGTGAACACATGTTAAGTAACTCTGACTGACTCTCACCCACTAACCTCCAACCTCATGGGCACACACATATAACAACGCTGACATGAAGACCGGGTGGAATTGAAGTACAGGCCAAATGGGCTTCATGCCAACGCTGCTTGTGTCCACTGTCGTAAAGAATCAGTGAGCTGACATCACAGAGGTCAGCCTCCTCCTATTACTGTTCCATAACTAAACAACAGGGTGGAAAGGATGCACATGAGAGGGTGCATATGTGTGTGAGTGTGTGTATGTGAAGTCGTTTTATACAAGAATTTTCTTATAAAATATTTTGATCAATAACTTGAACCTGATTGTTGCTTATTTAGTCATGCGTATTTAATGTTGTAGAGAAATAACCAATGCTAATAAACCAATTATTTTCCCCTTTACTTTCCATCATTCACACACACCGCACACAAACCCAAAGACCTGGTAAGTACAGGGGGGTCATCTCATGTGGTATTTTTGTGATATTTTTTTCAACTTTAGGAGTTGCAGACAACCACCCGAACACTACATTACAAATATTTCCAGGCACACAGCAGGTCATGTGATACTGAGGGCTGGAAAGGACACAACAGGGGCATCCGCAAAATCCTGGCAAATGAAGGCTGCTCTGCGGCGTTGCTGTGGCATAGCTGTTTAGTTCCCAGTGGGTGACCTACGTTGCATTTCTTCTGTCTCCTCTCATTTCCCGTCACCTCACTACTATCAACCTTTGAATAAAGGTTAAAAAAATGTAAAAAGAAGGCGGCTGCAATTCCGGGCCAAATTTGGAGTAGCCTTTCAAATGTGACAGATTTGATCGAGAAATGCTGACTTCAGCTGGTCCAGCCAATGTTGCAAATAGAGGTTTCACCATTAGCCTTAGGCACTTTATAGGTCCGTTCTGATAGATGCACTTAAAATGACCCATTCTAAAGGTAAACAAATGTACCTTGACTTTTGTGATAACCTGTTGTTTTACAGTTTTACAGCTCTGCAACTTCACCCTGTATGTCCTTTGACTCTGCCCTGTAGACACTTCTGTATTGATGCACAAACGCACAAACACACACATACAGTATATCCACTATTGCATGAACACCGAGACATAATCCTTCTACCACTGCACAGGCTCACACTTCAGTGAGCTGCTGCTTACTGTTTATGTAACAGCATGTTGACATGATGGAGTTACTGAGTTTATGTACCACTTCCTCACATTCACACTCCCACTGCTGTCCCACTGGATTCACAGTTTGGAGGTGTAAAAAACTATCTTGCTTCAGTAGCTGCTTTCCCTTCGGTGATTGATAGAAAAGAAAAAAAGGGAAAAAAAAGAATACAGAATACTGACACTAAGGCTAAAAAACATGCACACACACTATCTTTGTCCTTCAGTGGCTCTTAAAAAACAGCCTTGGGTTGTTCTTCAACATGACTGGTAAACAATTAACTGAAAGATTATTGAGCAACCACGTGTGAAGGCAGAGTCTGGTATTTCTGATGCCTTCAGGTGTTATCATTAGTCACAAGACACACTAACTCTGGGTTTCTGGCCTGGCAAGTCCTATCTTCAGTGTTTTACATCCAAATACAGGATTTATTGTCTTGAAGTTGGTTAATGTGTAGTCAGAAGGCTGCTTGAGAGTCTTCGCTTGTCTGTGCTTGAGTGTGGGTGACTTTGGCAGGAGGTGATTGATGGATATTCACAGAAATATTGACAGAGGGAGAGAAAGCAGTAGTAGGTAAAACACAGTGTAGGGTGAGAAGATAGATAGATAGAGAGACCAGTTAAGGCAGAGGCATGTGTGAAAATTTAGCCACAGATTCAGTCCTCACAAAAATGTCCTTCAACAACTGTATGTCCATTAACGAGACCCACATGCTCAGTCACTAATCCTTACAGTGGTCTAGTCTTCACCAACGTCTAACATGACATTAACAGAATAGAATCACTTGTTTGGCTGTAAAATTCATGTGTGTAATCTTCGTCTCACCTTGCAGCCCTCACAGGCGTGGACTCCATAGTGGTAGCCAGAGGCGCGGTCAGCACAAACTCGACACTCCAGGTTAAGCGATGAGGAGGAAGATGAGAAGTCCTCCTGGCCCGCTGCCACCCCGTAAACAACCGACGACGGGCTGGATGCTGGTGTCAGGGCATCTACAAAACACAAGCACATGGGTTGTGTAATCGAACTATTGCCCCTGACTAATACACACATTTTAAAGCAACAACTACACTGATAGCCAATTAAATGATACATCTGGTGATATTGTGTGTTTTCTTATTGTCAACAAATCCCATGAACAGACCAAAACCAGCAATTAACTGATCCTACTGACAAATATTGTCTGTGTAGCCAAAGCCTGATAAAACTTATCCCTCTGTGCCATAGACATTGTTGTCAAAAACTATTAAGAACCATACCATTGCACTGGGTGACATGTTCCTTCATTATGATGAACATGCCCAGTGTAGGTTATTTTGAGTCAATCCCACATACACTGTCCTGCTGCCGAAAATACTCACTAGAGCACCAATTCTGCGGCTGAAAACAGTCCCAGTCAAAATATTGCCAACCTTATCTCTAAAAATGATGATTTGCTAAGCTTTTATAGAAGGCAGATTTTTGCCAAACAAAAGCACATTTTCTCCTGCTGTGCACGAGGCAAACCCAGTGGAGAAAAAGCACCTTGCTCAAGAGCCCCTTAGCATTTGTTTTTGAGGAAAGGCTAATTTTTGTGCAGACTTTCTCAACTAGTTCGGCCTCTCTGACGTTCACAGTGTTGACGTGAACTGCACGTTCAATCTGACGAGAAAATGGCTCTCATTGACCCCCCACACACGATATAATCATATCCGATTTGAAAGTGGGAACACACACACAGAGACTTCCATACATCTGTACTGTCAGTATGTATAATTTCCACTGTTGCTGTAGACCTACAATCATTCTCATGATCATGCGTTTGGAGGATGTGTACACTCATGTAAGAACTGTATATTTGCATTGTGTATGGAAAACTGCTCTTTATAGCACTGAAGTTCCTCACAACTTTAACATTTTGAAATTTGAATAATATATGTTTAATGTGGATTTTGCATCAAAAGCACGATACACCGTTTCTTTACAACGACATGGAACATAACAGGATGACTGGACGCTGCACTCCCGTTACTATTAGCCATCTTGTCGGAACGTCATAAAGCGACTGAAACCCTCTCCCTTCACACATTTCTAATGTCGGAATTTGGGGAGCTGCATTCAACAATTTTTGCAGCTCTCCGAAATCGACAATCCGACAAGCACGCCCTGCTCACACACCATGAAGTCTTTGAGGAGCGACTGTCTGAAAGTGTACCCTGTATTCCCCAAAGTATGATTCATCAAGTCTCGCCCCTCTCTATGACGACAGAACAGCTATTACACTTTGTTTGAACTAGTTCATTCAAACATACCCCCGCCTTAATTCCCATTTCAGGTGAAGCTCAGTAAATGTGTGTTTGCTGTGTTGAATTTGTAGACAATGTAATAGTTTTATAAAAGTATATTGATGGCCCTATCAAGCTTTGTTATAGCCTACAGTACATAGGATACAAGTTGATCTTGTCACCAAAATTAGACAACAAATTAAGTCATTATCTAAAAAAATGTAAGTAAAACTAAAAATTTGCAACTACATCTGCATCTCTACCGGGAGGTCTCATCTCCCTCCAGCAAATAACTAGTGGAATTTAAGTACAGTTTGAGCCATTTGCCCCACCAAAGACAGTCTGTTCCATCACAGCAACTATTTATTCAGAGATATTAGCATGCCGTCTGTGGTGTGTTTCCTGTCACAAGCATAACAGCGTTGGAGTAGTATTACAGATCTCCATCATGGATGACAGGTCACTGGGTTTGTCATAGGGTGTCAACAGTTTTCTATTTCCACCTTGTGAAGGGAGCATGGTTGGTAGAACCTGCTTGGTACACAAATAGCAAAGATGAAACGGTACAAAACAGTGGCACTAAGTCAAGCCACATGAGTTGGTCCAGAGACGCCAGAACGGGGATAAGCTGAATTTGGCAACGTACCTGGAGCTGTGTTCCTGCCTGGTGCAAGTGCACATGTTTCAACTGAGTGTGGACAAGAAAAGCACGTCAGTGTTTCTTCTGCTCCTGTCTCTCACTGTTAGCACTCCAAAACACCCATAAATCCTGAACACCCTCTCACTGACTTTTCCATGACATCATCAAATGTTTCCGTGATGCCTTCTCCCCAAACCTCCCTATCTTTTCTCCTTTCCTTTCTTCTCCCTCATCCACACCCTCTATTCTTCCATTAAATGTTTATCTTGCTGGACTATTCACGGCTTCTTCACTTGTTGCATAATTTGGTAGTAGCATACATTTCCCAGATGCCCACGTGACTTTTATTCAGGAGGAAACAGCTAAATGAATGTTTCCTGAGAGGTGGTGCATGGTGGCTGAGGAATGTGTGAATTCCTCATTGGATATGGGGCGAGGAGGAAAGTACAGAAAATAAGAGGTAGATAATGCAAGAGAGAAGAGAAGAAATAAGGAGGAAATATGGAGGGAATTGTCCAGGAAAATGCATCAAGGCACTCAGTAAATAAGAGACAAGGACAAACCAATTATCGAGGGACTATTGTCCAAAGAGGTAAAAAAACAAAAACAAAAGTGGGTGAAAGTGGGGAGTAAAGAGCTGTCAAAGGATTGTAGTGCAGCTTTGTTGTAGGTTAAGTCAAGTGGTTTAAATTAGCCAAAGTGTATGTCCTCTCTGAACATTTAGTTAGAGCAAATTAGGGATTAGAGGGCCAAACTGAGGGACCTCTGCTCTGACAACAACAACAACAATGGCAAGTAGATTACACTGAGCTGCCGGGGACACTTTGAAACTGTGGAATGACAGTGTGGGAGCAAACGCCACACTGTCATCTCGCCATTTTATTATAATCTAAAGAGATCATTTCAATTCAGTGATAATGAGAGTTCACCTAGAACAGTGGAACCTTCAGAGCCATTGCTGGAAGACTGATATTCGGGGACATCAAAGGAGCTGAGGGCGTCGTTGTCGATGGACTGGGAGATGTCCTGGAGCTCCTCCATGCCGCCCATGAAGTCGTCATCGGCGCACAGGGGGCTGCCCAGCACCGAGTCCTCCAGGGGCGAAGGGGGATGGTAGTGGCTCTCCATGTCGACCATCACGGTGGAGGAGCGGGCTGCCGGCACTCTCACACATCAGACTGGAGACAGAGGACAAGGGGAGGGGGGAAAAAGACAAAGAGGTCAAAGAGGCGATATGGAAACACAGGCAGAGGAAGACAAGATGATAAGTCTACATCCATGCTAGCAGCCCTGTGAGGCTTAGACACATACAACAGTGTTTTGTGCTAAATGCTAATGTCAGCTTGCTAACATGCTCACATTAACAATGCGAACATGCTGATGTTTAGCAGGTATAACATTTACCATGTTCGCCGTCTTAGTTTAGTGTGTTAGCATGCTAACATTTGCTAATGAGCGATAAACACAAAGTCATGATGCTTGCAGGTATTTGGTCATAAACCAAAATTTATGGAAAAGTTTAAAGTATTGAGTAGATGTGGAGATATTTTACTTCATAAGCGGAAATTGTGCTGGCAGCAATAGAAGCAAAATTAGATCACCAAAGTGGTTAGGATCCATCCTCTGGGCACCATGAATGTACACAATTTCATGGCAATCCATTCAATAGTTGTTGAGGTACTTCAGTCTGGATCAAAATGGTTGACTGGCTGACACTGGAATCCATAAAGACACACCACTAGCATGGCTATAAACTAATAACATCTTTATCAACATAAGCACCACAGAGTAATACTGCACACTCTTTAGTGCACATGATTCAACACAGCACTGGCCAATACATTTAGGCCTAATGAGTAGTGCTGATGCAATGTGTGGCCATCCACACCAACAGGTGCTGCACGTTGCTATAATGGGTCAGCAGGCAGTAAGGGAATGAAGGACATGGAGTATCTTATGACACAACACAGGCCCCTTCGCACCTCTGAGCTACTCACTCCAAATACAGTAACCTTATCCTTACAAACCTCATACTGCTGCAGAAAGAGAAAGACAGAGGACAGAGAGACAGAGAGTGAGGCACAGAGACATGTGGAGGGATGAATGTAGGTCACTGGGCTGGCTTAGGCTGTGCTGTGATAGGAAGGTGAGGCCTGGTGTAGAAGAGACATGACAGACTGGCTTGTAGAGTAGATGGGTAAGATTTTGCTGAATTGCACAGTGGGGAATGGGAGGAGCTATGAGATGCACTTGAAAGTGCACTAAGAAGTGGGCCTGTCTTGTTGGCTAAGCTTAAGACTGGCAGAGGGAATGGACCTTATATTGCATATTAGAACTTCATACATTTGCATGTAAACTAGGTAAGTAAGTAGTAAGCCCTTTCCATCAGGCCCTGCTAAGACCATCAAACGAAGGGGGAGGTGGGCGATGGGGGTGACGGTGGTTATACGGCTACAAGACAGCAGCTGCTGGTTGTTCTCAGCCATTCCACACCTTTACACATGACCGCCTTTAGTTTAACCTTAACTTGCCCTGCACTGTGTAATGTACTGCAGGCTGTTTGAGACTGACTGCATGCTCAAAATGTTCATGCCCTCAGTGCTCCCTGTGAGTCTATTTAAAAGATCCAATGGCAGAAATGAATGGTATGCCATTGAAGCAGCTACTGAAACTACAGATCATTTGCATATAGTTTATGTAAATAGAGTGCAGAAGATAGATTATATAGATTATATAAACATGATTCTATGTGTTATGTGACTGTTAATGATACAATTAATCTCTCTTGCAGTGATATTTTAACCCTTCAAGTAGGAGGGAAAAAAATGGAAGAACCTTGAGAAGGTCCTTACTACATCCAGGACTGGTGGGTGACTAGAGGGCAGCACGACCAAAAGCAGATCAGTGATATAACTGAAACTAACTAATAGCTGAAAAAATATGTAATAACAACAACAACAGCAAGACAACAAGGCTCAAAGTCCAACTGCGTGGTACAACACGGAGGGATGTGGCTATGGATGAGCCGTCCTTTAAAATTATAGAGCACATTGTCTAATACAACTCTGCCTCGTTGTGAAGCAGGAGTTAGTTTACATCAATCCCTCTTGTTTGTTGCTCAGTTTAGAGCTACCTTGACTGTACATGGCAGAGGTGGAAAAACATAATCAGCCTAGCTGCTCCTGCACTGAAAGCAAATGTCTCAGCACACTTCAGCTTTTGCAAACATATTAAAGGGGGAACTTGATGGTAACTTGGTATTCACGTTCTGCCACATGAAAGTTAGGAAATATGACATCCTAATGTCTATTGAAAACATTGGTAATGTAATGGAACCTTGTTTATTGGCAAATGGGATGAATGTGAGTAGAAATGTTTTGGGACTGGAGCAATTGGGAAAGACAGCACAGCAAGTGATAAACACAGCAGCATTTTTAGTGAAATAGTCAACTATGTGAAATTTCTACATGAGTTTGCAGGTTTAATACAGGGTCAAGAAGCAGAGAAATAAATAAATAAATTTTATCATCAAGAATCACAGCCCAGAGAAACTAAACTGAATCTAATAGTAAAGACCCTGAAGACTCCCACCCATTAAAAACACTACGTGAAAAGAAGCCTGGTGCCGCTTTACTGAGCTACTCTCTCTACACTATACTTGTAATTCTGAATGGAGGCAGTGTTAGCTCTGCTAGGATTAAGCAAACCTCTTTAGCATGCAGCCTCCAGCTCCTGGCCCTCAGGTCTTCCTTTAGAGGACATCCTGTTTCATACAGTCACTTCACTCAGCACTGTCTCATTATAATACTGCTCCAAGGGGTAACATAAAGAAGCTTCTTGGCTACAGCTTGACCAACATCCATGCTGTCTGTTCAGCTCTGTTTACCTATGCAAGTTATTATCTAGTGGTGAGATGAGGTAAATTTGGGCCAACAGACTTAAAAACTGACTTTATACATATTCTCTGACACAGTCCAGATATATGTCAACCTAAAGAGGCCTATATATTGAGGCTGTGTCAACACATACCCACTGCATGCATGCCTTTCTATTTAAATAACTTACATGACACAAGTCCTTTACTGAACTCATGACCCCCTACCAGCAGCCATGAAGTGATGGACCAAGCTAACCTTGTGTTGCCACCAACATACAACACGTGAATGTAAACACACAGAGCCGCTTAGCTGCACACTGCAGAGGTCTCGTGGATTGAGATGGAGAAAGACAGAGAGAGACACGGGGGGGTGGAGAGGAATGTCAGTTAAGCTACATTACAGGGTCTTTATCAGCAATGTGTGAGACAGAGTGAGCAAGTGAGACAAGAGAGTGAAAGAAAAACGTGGTTCCTACGGCAACAGCAAGCCTTTGTCCTTTAGGTCAAGACCTCTCTCGTGCTCACTCAACCAAGCCCGCTGAGGGCACTGCGCACACTGAGAGGAAGATGAGCAAGGTCATACGTGTTTGTGTGGGTTATGGGTGGGATTAGGGTCCAACGGGGGGGAGGGGGGTTAAACTGACAAAGGACCACTAACCCAGAGCCATCGAGGTCGCCATGACGATGCCACAGCAATGCCGACACACGGATCACGCTTTGAAATCAGCGGCGGAGGGCGGGCGGGCGGCAGGCATGTGAAAACAGCTACAACCTCCTACCACTGGAATTCAATCTCTCATTAAAATCAATAAATCCCATTACAGACTGTATTAGCAAGTCTGTACCAGTGATCACAGGGCTGGATGTATGAGTGGAGCATAAATAATCCATACTGTCAGATGGATTTCTGCACAGTTGCTTAACACGTTCATCCAGCCCCCCACATGTTATGCTCATCCATTGCACTCAAGACCCACATTAGACAGACAGGCCATGAAGCTGCTAGTGAGCTCCGGCTGAGGCAGATAAACATGTTCTGAACGTGACCCAGGCATGCAGACAGCCTCCTACTCTCCCAACAGGAAAGGACATAGAACAGCATGAAGTTAGTTTACACAGCCGTCTGAGGAGGAAGAAGAAAATAATCTACAAATCACCTGCACTGTTGAGCTGACAGTCTCAGTAGTGATATCCATCACTCAAGAAGTAGTGTAGTTAAAAGGGGATCATGTTATCTGATCCTGTGGCATCTCTACATCCACGCAGATCCACATAGGCTTCAGCTGATAACTGAAAAGTATAATCACACAGACTCCACCACGACCAACTATTGTCTCTGGGGCATCCAATAAAGCTCTATGATGAGGATGAGGACAACGAACGGCAAAGAAAGAGATGACAAGAAAACACAGATAACGCTGGCAGCAGACCAAGACATTAGAGGTGTGTATGGGCTTGTCTCGCCAAGACTTGTAAAAAAACAAAAAAAAAACAAGATTACTGAAAACACTGCAGTCTTTCCAAGTATCCTTCCAAGTACAGGAGAACATACCTTGGTAATGAGAGGAGATAAAAGAGAGATACATTTCTCACGTACTGCTTGTCTGTGGTGTTAGAATAAAACCAATATTGCTACCAATCTATAAAATTTGTTTTTTCAAAGACTGTTGGTAAGTATAGTTTATAGAACATGAAGACCCAATAAAAGTTTAAGCAAACAAAACACTACCGCCCTACCTTCCTCATCCAAAAACTTGAAGTCTTCCATGCAACTTTGGTCCCTGACAACATGACATCCAGCTCTTTCCAAGAGTTTGTATGATCATAGTGTGTGTGTGTGTGTGTGTGTGTGTGTGTGTGTGCGTGTGTTTGTGTTTGTGTGTGTGAGTGTGTTTGTGTGTGTGAGAGAGAGCAGCGGACCACAGGTTAATGTTTAATCCACCCAGCCTGTGGTCTGAGTGCTGACAGGCCTGTAAGAAGAAGGGCCACAGGGGGCATAACGGTGGTCTTAGAGCAGGAATATGGGCTGATGGGGCTGTCCCACCAGCTCCGCCTGTCCATTTGTTTGAAGAGTTCACTCTATGAGCTTGGCCTGAACCGTGCCCGCAATGTAAACACTCGAGTGAACCCTTATCACTCAGGGCTGATATGCTGGCCGGCGCCCTCTTATCGTTATGGAGATTGACCAAAGTGCAGGCCGGGGAGTGATTGACATTGGACTTTAGCTGTAGTCTGTGACAGATGAGCCATATGACATCTAACAGTGCAATCATCCTGTTATCAGGTCACTTATCTTGTCATTTCAGGGTCAATGACAATTACATATACAGCAGACAGATAATTTTGTCTGCTATGTTTTGACTTGAAGGGCCAAACTACTGTGTTTGCAGATTTTAGCTCCTTAACTATAAATCATTTATACTTGACATTTTTATGATTAATTTAAAATGCATGTTATAAAAGGTTAAGATGTATTATTCTCACATTTCCAGACATCCATTGGTTTCCTTTTTTTTTTGTATAATATCAAAATCTATTAGCAAACTTGTTCGAGTTGCTTAATCCATCATCATGAACATCAAGCCTGCATTAGCTTTGCCAATATTACATTATTGCTATGAGGTAATGCAGTTTAAGTGCAGATTGACGTGAAACTGCACTACATTACCTCATAACGGCAATGTAATGTAACAAAAATAATGCAGATTTGACGTGATGGATTACACAACTCAATGGTTTGCTAAGAGATTTTCATCCTCTACGGAAATAAATGGAAACATTGGCTGCTTGCAACGGTCAAAAAAATACACTCAAAGTTCTAAAACATAGCAGCATGGTTTGCAAAATGGTTGGCTGTGATGTAAAGCAAATAAACAATTTGAGGTTCAAAGTTCATTCTTGACCTTGGAAACAGCAGTTGAGAAAACAATCTCCATCTGGCAGATGTGCTAGAGCTTTCGATCGTATCCTATCATATCTGCATCAGCAGAAGATCGAGCCGAGATAAGTAGTAAATGTTCAAATGTCCCTTTTTTCAAAGCACTTTAAAAACTCCTCATCCATGTTGGCCTAAAAGATGAGGTTTAATGATATAATTTGTAGTATCTGGGTTCATGCAAAATGACTGGTGTGCTCCATTAGATATTTGGCTGATGTGTTTAGCCACACATAATAAATCCATTAACACCATAGGTCAAGCCAAAAGATGCAAAATGATTAGGAAGTCAACAATGCCTTTTGCTTTAGTCTTAGCTTCATGTTTTAGTAATATGAGAGCAGAAACTGGGTGGGATAGCACCTACGGCTTGTCTCATCACTTTCTTTTCTTTTTTTCTCCATGGGTGTAAAACAGTTAATAGTAAAAAAACAGTTAATAGTAATAAAATCTTACATAAAAGTTTTTTTGCTCACTCAACTAAGCCACTGGGACAGCCCTAGGAGTTACTTTTACTCAATACATGTCATAGTTTTCAACTACTGCCGTTATCTATTTCTCATGTATTCTATTTCTAAATGGACGGGACTTGTGATTTCTATGAAGACAAGTGTTACTCAAGACGAGCTCTTGCTTTGGCTGTTAGCATATTAAAAACACCCACTGCTGCGCTGAGTTGAGAAATAAAACAGTAAGTTAGATAAACCCCAGTGGACTCTGGTCTCTGCAGTGACAGCGTGTTCAGTGTCAAAATAATAATTAAATGTTCACACATGCTCACAAGACAGAGCCAATACAATTTGACTAATCTGACCATAAAACACTGCAGAAGGTGCGATGTGACGTTGCCTTAAAGGTCTACGGTGACCTGACCCTTCACACCGGCTGTTTATAGCACATCACAAATATGATGGTGACATTCTCCATATGAACAAAAAACTTTGGGAAGTGACGGCAATCATTACCTGTCGTCGTCAGTTTTGGGGAAAAAAATGTCACATGGACTTGGATGTGATGACTGCAAGCCACAGTGACTCACTGTTGTCATGACCTCTAACGAAGCTAGATGTTTCATGGTAACTTTTTGATATCTTCAATGTTTAGTTTGAGCAAGTTAAAGGTTTCGTAATATTTGCATTTCTTTAGATATTTAGTATGTTTAACTTGACCAGCTGCCGGCATTATCCCCAAATGTTTTGTTTCTCATAAGGCTGCAAAGGATGAGGCATTTTTGGCTGTTTACTTGGCTGATACATTAGGCATTTTATAGCACAAGTATTAGATAAATATTATTTTCCAATAACCTGTAACCAATAACATTTAAGGGCAATAAAGTATCATGCTGATAAAGCACAGATGAAGCACATATGATTTATAATAATAGGTCTGATTACATGGGACATCTTTATCTGGCTAACAAAAGGAGGGAAAGACAGTGGATTTGAGCAAGTGGTCATGATATACTGCATCAGGTCATATGAAGAAATGACACAGCTGCTGTGTAACCTTGACCAGCACAGCTCAACTATAGTTACCCCAGTGTGTTAGATGTATTTGCAGCTGAACGACTGACAGGCTCTGCCCTCACTGTTCCCAACTGCCAAAATCACCAATCGCTAACGACACTGTCCTTAAGCAACACCTCCATTCGGTGCCAAATGCTGGCTCCTGGCTGCCACTTTGTGCTTATTTCCAAATCAGTCACAAGGATCAAGCAGGCCAGCCATTACAAAACCTCCCTGCAGTACATTCAAACTGTAAATTTCAGAGTGGGGAAACTGCTGCAATCTTTTCCAGCTGCTTTTATCACTAGACAGATGTAGGGCTTGGGTAACAAGACAGCAAGCGGCACATGCATATATTAAACTGGTCCAACAACACCATAAAGTGCCTTTAAGAGTCAACTGTTTTGCCTGCATGAGTCACCTTAACTTACACTTTTACACTTTTTTGTGTTTATTACATTTTACAGATTTCCCTCCCATTGCATACTCACGTACAGCAATACAGTGGGTACGGAAAGTATTCAGACCCCTTTAAATTTTTCACTCTTTGTTTCATTGCAGCCATTTGCTAAAATCGAAAAAGTTCATTTTATTTCTCATTAATGTACACTCAGCACCCCATCTTGACAGAAAAAAACAGAAATGTAGAAATTTTTGCAAATTTATTAAAAAAGAAAAACTGAAATATCACATGGTCATAAGTATTCAGACCCTTTGCTGTGACACTCATATTTAACTCACATGCTGTCCATTTCTTCTGATCCTCCTTGAGATGGTTCTACGTCTTCATTGGAGTCCAGCTGTGTTTAATTAAACTGATTGGACTTGATTAGGAAAGGCACACACCTGTCTATATAAGACCTTACAGCTCACAGTGCATGTCAGAGCAAATGAGAATCATGAGGTCGAAGGAACTGCCCAAGGAGCTTAGAGACAGAATTGTGGCAAGGCACAGATCTGGCCAAGGTTACAAAAGAATTTCTGCAGCACTCAAGGTTCCTAAGAGCACAGTGGCCTCCATAATCCTTAAATGGAAGAAGTTTGGGACGACCAGAACTCTTCCTAGACCTGGCCGTCCAGCCAAACTGAGCAATCGTGGGAGAAGAGCCTTGGTGAGAGGGGTAAAGAAGAACCCAAAGATCACTGTGGCTGAGCTCCAGAGATGCAGTGGGGAGATGGGAGAAAGTTCCACAAAGTCAACTATCACTGCAGCCCTCCACCAGTCGGGGCTTTATGGCAGAGTGGCCCGACAGAAGCCTCTCCTCAGTGCAAGACATATGAAAGCCCGCATAGAGTTTGCCAAAAAACACATGAAGGACTCCCAGACTATGAGAAATAAGATTCTCTGGTCTGATGAGACCAAGATTGAACTTTTTGGCGTTAATTCTAGGCGGGATGTGTGGAGAAAACCAGGCACTGCTCATCACCTGCCCAATACAATCCCAACAGTGAAACATGGTGGTGGCAGCATCATGCTATGGGGGTGTTTTTCAGCTGCAGGGACAGGACGACTGGTTGCAATTGAAGGAAAGATGAATGCGGCCAAGTACAGAGATATCCTGGAAGAAAACCTCTTCCAGAGTGCTCAGGACCTCAGACTGGGCCAAAGGTTCACCTTCCAACAAGACAATGACCCTAAGCACACAGCTAAAATAACAAAGGAGTGGCTTCGGAACAACTCTGTGACCATTCTTGACTGGCCCAGCCAGAGCCCTGACCTAAACCCAATTGAGCATCTCTGGAGAGACCTGAAAATGGCTGTCCACCAACGTTCACCATCCAACCTGACGGAACTGGAGAGGATCTGCAAGGAAGAATGGCAGAGGATCCCCAAATCCAGGTGTGAAAAACTTGTTGCATCATTCCCAAGAAGACTCATGGCTGTACTAGCTCAAAAGGGTGCTTCTACTCAATACTGAGCAAAGGGTCTGAATACTTATGACCATGTGATATTTCAGTTTTTCTTTTTTAATAATAATAATAATTTCTACATTTCTGTTTTTTTTCTGTCAAGATGGGGTGCTGAGTGTACATTAATGAGAAATAAAATGAACTTTTTCGATTTTAGCAAATGGCTGCAATGAAACAAAGAGTGAAAAATTTAAAGGGGTCTGAATACTTTCCGTACCCACTGTATGTGCTGGATGGCAGAACTGTACAATATTGTACAAAAATATAAGAAGATTGTCATACTTGGCATTTTCCACTGAATACAAAATGCAATAAATGTGGATATGACTTTGTCTCCATAACATATAAGTGCTTGTGAACAATTTTAGTAGAGAGTGGAGGAAATCAAATTCTAGTGCTCAGAAGTTTCTAGGCTTGAATACAGAGACAGGCAAGATCAAATATTACGTACTATGTTATTATGTAAGTGTGCTCTACACATCGGTACAGACTCATATTTTGGAAGTGGTCTGGTGCACATTCCCACTCCAGAAATAAAAATATTCTATGTGTGATCAGCACAATGTACATATCATGGCTAGTGCCAAAGAGAAGGGAATGTTCAAGTGAGTCTGTACTGTTCTACCAGTTGCTCCATCCCCGGAGGCTCTGCCAAGATATAATACACTGATGATCCCCTGGCACCACAGGGGACACCAGGACAGCAGACAAAGCTCACAGACTGTAGCCCTGGGAACTTTGACTGACCACCTTGAGCGCAGTGCTGCCAAGAAATATGTAACATTTTACATGCCGTGGCTTGATTTAGGAGGACAGTACATGTGCTACAACATTACAAGGGGTATTTAAATTCTTAGTATTATGCTAGATGTGCAGAAATCACTCTGGGAGAAATCTACGGATTAATCAACAATAAAAATAATCCCTAGTTGCATCTCCACTTTAATAAGGCAACAGAAAGGGCAGTCTTCAACCTTCTCCCATTCTTTGCTCTGAGGTACGCTCAAGAACTTTCCAAAATGGCTTTAAGGGAGTTTCTGCATTAGTGGAAAAACAATAGAGTGGGGAGTGCCAGAATGCAGAAATCACCAAAAACTGAGATGAGAACAACATGAAGCTGGGAGCATTTCTCTCTGCTCAGACGGCTGTGTGTATCTCATTACATTTTCCAGCATGACACTGGAGTCCTGAGTTCCCCCTTTCTGGCTGCCAAACCAGCCTACGTGTTTGTGGGGAGGCATGCAGCACACAGGCCTGGTGACAGGACAACACTAATTTGCTACTGTAGTGCGATCGCCGAGTACGACAAAAAACACAAAATGTTCTTTTGGCTTCCTACATGCAGGAATTGCAATCGGCAGATCTTGAAAAGGGTGTTTGTATTCCAAGGGCCTGTTCAATCATTTCATATATGCTCACACTCAGCCATTCACCCCATAAAATATATCCAATACTTCAGAAGAGGCCTTGCTCCTTGTTCTACCACTATATCGAAGTGAAATGAAGTTAAAACCGATGAAGATGTTTCTGTCTGAGTGGATAAGAGGAGCTGAAAGAGAGTGGGCTAGAGTGGGAGAGTAGATAAGACCTGGTCATTGGTCATTGATGAGGATTTCTACAGGCCTTGGCTCACGTGGATGAGGATCAGACCCCATTGCCTCAACAAACAGACAACAAGATACAAACAGGGTGACGAACACAATGTTGAAGATCACATAAGCAGACCAGAAACACAGGATTGGGAGGATGTGGTGAGAAAGACATTTCTTTCCGGAGACCCATCAAATTATCCTGTCAAGTCCTGTCATGGTTCAACATACAAATTCAGCTTACATATATAGCAATCTTCCCCAATCATTAGCACAGACAATCTCCTGTCCAGAGCTGCTTACTGTAAGTCTGGCTGGAGGGCCTCAATCCTATTCAACCCAGAGGGACTTTACCATAAGGACAGTTCAAAGGGGAATAGACCTGGCTCAGATGAAGGTCAAACCCTGGTGACAGAGGACAGGCAGGACAAGCTGCAAAACAAACAGACCATAGCAGTGACTACAAACAGCCAGAAAGACCACGCTTGGACTGAAAATAGCACTGTGTAAAAAAAACAAAACAACCTGTGTTGTAAAAGAGGGTAAAATTTGATCCAGGAAGTCCAGTTTAAATAACACACCCATGAGTTTGAAGGCTTATCAGATGCCAAAACACTGGTCATCTGTTTATAATATGACGAGGGATTTTACAACTCTGGAAAGATGGTAATCATTTTATCCTCTGTGAAGTTATAGAGATGAACTGTAGAATTAAACTGTTTCCATTACAAAGTAATCTACGAACATGTGTTTGCATGTATCTGATTGACAACTTGGATGTTGTTGAATTGCGTTGCAGAATATGTTGAGCCGAGTTTAAATCTTTTGCCGGAGCCCTGTAAGAACCCCTTTTGTGCCAATTCAGTGGACCCAATGACATCAATAAGGAGGTGGCATTTTGTGAGTGCTATTGTCGGGTCTGAATGCAGCCTCAAGGTGTCAAATGAAATGATTCTTGGATCCTCCAACAGTGTCTGAAACTCCTCCATCCACACCTTTCCGTAGTCTGAATTTTTGCCACTTTTCCTGTGTTCAGATGAGTGCAACACCATGAATTTCTTCGAGGAGAGACTGCCTAGAAGTGTACCCCATTATTCCCATTTGAATGATTATTGCATCTTCCCTCACTGTACTGTATGTTGGCAGGGTTTTCAGTCCCCCTTCGAGTGTAACCATGTGGAAAAGCTAAACACGTTTGCCTTTAAATGGAGTTGGGCGACACTCGGAACGAACTAGTTTGTTTCAAGCATATCCCGGCCTACTGTCCCCAGCACAAGACCCACTACCTGTAGATGCCTGTAGATTTCAGCATGGCACCACTAATCCATAGCAGTGAGTGTCTATAAGAGCTGGAAGAGCCTTCTGGAATTACATTTCCCTAAAACTATTTTTGATGCACACAAAAAAAATGCTGGATGTAGGATCTAAGACAGTCACTTGTCTTACATATGCTCTCAAAACAATGCCCTAATAAAAGTATTTTTTCCACTGCTTTTCTGCCATCGGTGATGCAGGGACTTGAAAAATCGGTCAGTGGAACTAGGTCCTTGTTGCTAAACATTCTTACAATGCATGTCTTTATGAACCTGCAACAGAGACAAATGGTAAACTCTTGAGACTGTGCAGTTGAAAACAGAACCAGAAAGTCCTGTTTGAAGAGCAGAGAGGAGAAAACTCTGGCTTTCACTCTTGTTTCTGAGTCTGAAAACCTGCCACTCCAGGCTGTGAATGCAACCAGGCAGAAGCTGATTACAGGTCTCAGGTTCCTGGAGACAAAACTGTCAGCATGGGTGGACAGAAACTATCTACAGAAAAAACAACGGCAGGGCAAGCTCCCTTAAGGCTGACTCAAAGAGGCACAAACACCTGTTTGAGCAGGGGCAGAGTTCAGACAGTTTCTTAAGACATTTTTCATGCATTGTGCATGATATATAAGGGTATCTTAAATGCAATGTGTCCCTCTGATTACAATAGTGAAGTTTTAAAATGAATTACACACACTGACAGACTTACCACACCTTTAAAAAAATGGGGGGAAAAAAACATGCCCACTCGCTAGTGCAAAAAGTTCTGCAGACAGAGTAAGTAAGATCCACATCCTCCTGTTCCACAGTGTCTAGTGAAATCTGCATGGAATAAAGAAAGCATAAGAGGAACTTATCATGGGAAAAACCTATGTTTAGAATACCACAGGAAAAAGATATTAAATTTACTTCTCTACATTTTTTTAAATAACTGTGACTCTATCTGATTTCCCTGATGTAGTAACGCCACCCACTTGGTATTTACTGGTAAGTTAAAAAAAATATTTGCAATTACTATTTGATCAGGGTTTGGTATACATATTTTGATATAATCTCTTGGAACATTTTTAGCTCAAGCAGTGATTTATTCTTCAGTGTAAGGGGAAAAAATATTCAACGGGATGTTTTCAATTTGCTTTACTCCGTCAGCACAAATAAAAGACAGTGTCACTTTGAGGCTGCGTCAAACATTACATGATTATTAACGGGTTTTTAACCGCATTTACCAGAATGATAAGGTGTGTAAAAATGGTTCTGAGCAAAGACCTTTGATCCCAAGGTAAATGCCACGTCAATGTGGAGACTGGCTTTAAGGGTTAGCAAATAGAGGGGGACTCATGTAAAAGCCTGGTACACAGACGACTGAGTTATATCTAGTATGCATTTAGAACTGGACTGCAGAATGGAGCATCTGTCTTCAAAGTCTCACTTTTAGGAAAACATGTCAGCAAAGAGCTAGACCTCCAGATGCAACTTTCCAATCATAACTAAAAATGTAAGTCTCTTCTAACCATGTGCATTTAAAAACATAAACAAACCTTCAACCACCACAAATCAGTCAGGAGTCACTAATGTCAGTCCTAATGTCATCTTATAATTAATGCAACAAAAGAAAAATAAACCATGATTTAAGCAAAGTGAGAAGTTGAATTTTGGCGTTTGAGTAAATGACTAAAAAAGGCAAGGGCTTTAACTTTGGAAACCCTTTGACCCTGCCAGCATTTTAATCTAAGAATAAACAACTAAAATTACACATAAGACCCTTCTACTTGTGGTAAAAGGAAGGCTCCATTTCTATAATGCTTACCGGAATGGGACAGGTAGAGCAGGATTTGGGTCAAATTTCACATTCACAGAACAAGAGTGTTATTAAGAAATGAGCGCTGCGAGGTGGTCAATCGTCTAAACAGAGGCTAAATCATTAGTTGAGCTGCAGAATCACACGATCACTCTAGTTAAGTAATCTAAATATGAGGATGTGTTTCTGCCTAAATGAATTCATTCCATGTAATAAATAAAGAGTTTATTAAGCTCTGAACCTCAATCAGTGATCATCACATGGTAAACAATCACAGTTTCATTTCTGGGAGGCATTAATGAATTAATAATGATGTAACTGAGCTATTGTGATACAAGTCTGGGAGCTATGCATGTTCAGGAGCCACTTAGACAGTGTGAGAGAGATGCCTCGGGGTTATTTTAGCAGTGACTTCAGCACCTGCAGCTACATATTAACCACTGCTTCACCCACCCACCCATTTGTCACTTCAACACTTCAGAGTAAAGCGCTTGTGCTGCAAAAGTACTGAACACTGGTCATAGGCAATAACAAAAATCTATGATTTTCAGGCAATGTTTCAAGTCTGTCCTGGAGGCCTAGGGGTCTAAAGACACTGACCATGTAATCATAGGTCCAGCCATGGACCTTTTTTGCATGCCATCCCCTGTCTCTGTCTTGCCTCATTTCCTGTCACATTTCTTCTGTCTCTGACACACTCTGGAAACAATATTTACACTCTAAATGCCATATACAGGTGTTATGCAGGTGCCTCTAGCAATTAGAGCACCACGTCTGGAGTGCTCCAGACCCGACTGAAACAGCATCAACTCTTGACATTTACTGTGCTTAATTCATCACACAGCACTGACCTTTTGACATTGTTGTCACTGTCACCGGTGCATCAAACATGCTGACCAGAGGCCTTCACAACAAACACTAATACGCAACCCACAGCTTCTTCATAACCGCTATTAGAGTAATAGGGCGTACCAACGAGCCAATAAATCGCCTTTGTGCTGAGTGCATGGCCTGCTAATGAATAGAGATGTTGCCTATTGATGAGCAGGCGCCACTTTAGCTGCGCAGGCGTGCAAACTGAAATCAGATTTGCCTGCCTCCATACAATAACAATGGTGCTATAATCCTGGAAGAATTTATGAATATGCCCCAGTTGCCTGTAAACAATCGTGTGCAGGTTTTGGTCTGAAAACTGGACAAATTCTAAAACTGCAGAACATGCGCTGTTTAACTAGGCTGCAGCCATCTCTGTGCATTAAATTCCGTTACAGATCTCTCTCAGCTGCTGCAGGAGGGTGCACTCCTTGGGTAAAAAAAGCTAAATGAAGACATCTACCTTTCAATAGACAGCCCAATCCGAAGCCGCCATATCCTCGGAAATCTCGCTGGGTTGAGAAGCGGTCGGTGCAAGATCGAGAGAGGAGCGAGAAGGGAGGAAAAAAATAGTCCCCGACCCCAACCACGTCCTTGTTTGTTTCCCAACAGCGCTGCCGCTGTCAAAAATCCCCCACCATGTCCATACAAAGCAGAGCCAAGGAGCTCACACCCGCCGGAAGTGACCTCATGACTGACAGCTGGCGGAGGGAAAGCGCACACCCCCCCGGACACACCTATAGTTTCAGCGAATGGGAAGAGAGCAGCGGTATCTCTTGAGACGGTCGCCCCCTAACCATGGTGACAGCAAGAGGGGCTGGAAAAAAAGACTCTTCCTCTAAAAGTGCTCTACAGGCTTTCCTGCAGTGCGATGCTAAAAAACAACAGAGAAAACAGACTGCTAAAACAGAGGTTATTAGAGTGTAGGACTGATAATGGATAACAGTGCATAATCAGATACAATGATCTGAATGAATACAGGCTGGAAAAATGTGCATGCCAGTGATGACACTGTCCCCACATGACCCTCCCCTGGTCATCCAAGTGTTTCTTTCTCTCTTGCTCTCTATTCAGTGCAATCTAATTCAGTGCAATGACGCTTTAATGACACAAAGTTCTGATCATTCAACACGGTGCCAAAGCATAAACATACAAAAGTGAACAATACATAGCCTACAATTAGGCTAATACATAAAAAGTTGTGATACACATGAAACAACTAGTTAGTGAAGAAAGAAGGACATTTCTGGAAAATTACAGTATAAAAACACAATTTAAAGAAAGTTCTAATTAATATATCTTGCCTAATGACAAGAAGTTATATCAGAATCAGAATAAATTGATTTGGCCAAGTAGAAGGAATGATTTCAGTAGCTCTCATACGCATGTACAGGAAGATACACATGGACAAACAGCTACACAAAGACAACAAAGATAAACAAAGATAAAAAACGTGTAACTTTTAAGTGGGTAGAGTATTGGTGAGCTGGAAGATGTACTCAGATAATTTACTTAAGTAAAAGTAGCAGTACCACACCATAAAAGTACATAATTATTAACAGTAACGGTAACGGTGCTGCAGAATGCCCCCCTGTCAGTGTTACATTATTATATTATTAGGTCATTATTATTGATGCAATAACATGTAATGTTGTAGCTAGTTGAGGTGGAGTTAATTTTAACTTTAACATATACTGTTGGGTATTTTAATCTATAACAATGCATCACATTTTATAAACTGATTATATGTTTTGTATCTAAAATCATCTGAAAAGTAACTAGTAACTATAGGCTTTAAATAAATGTAGTAAAAAGCATATTTACATCTGAAATGTTGTGGAGTAGAAGTATGAAGTAGCATAAAGTGGAAAGTACAAGGACCTTAAATTTGTACTTGATGTACAGTATTTGAGTTAATGTACTTAGTTACTTTCTGTGTCTATACTCAAGTCAAATTGTTGCTGTAAACTGGCTATACAGGGTTGTCCATGGTAGTGCAAACAATAGATAGTGTAATAAGTTCTCTTTATACAGAGGTTATAGATGGACAGAATATATACCCAGTCTGCTTCGACTAACTTTTGTCAATAAATAGATATTATGTGCAAGATTATATATCCTCTGGCCTGTTCTGGGCATTTTAACCCAGGAGAGTTTGAATAAGAACTTCTCTATGAAAAGAAGGAAAGACTGGAAATTTGGGGAGAATTTAATTTCTAATTTGTTCATATTTTGTCCGGAAATTGACCTCTGTCTCATTACAAACCTGCTAACGCTGATGAAAAACCATCAATTAATTTTTTGAAGATCCCCTCCATACATACAGTATGTTAAGACATATAAAAATTAGTCTGATATGTTTTTTTTCCCACAAACAGTTAAAAATTCTGTGCATATGTGCTCCTTCTCCCTCATTGAAAAATACCAAGTCTGTATGAATATGTGCATATCCTTTGTTGCAAAATTTTAACATCTGGACGCAGGATGTGTCCTACTTCGCTGACCAAGTCCATTCTCAGTGTATGCGCACTGGAGGCTTCAAGTTTCTACATCACACTTTGCACTATTGTATTCTTGTTTACAATTTACAGAAACAATTTGATGTGTACATAGACGTTGTATGTTGTTGTTGTTTATTGTTGCCTTTATATATATATATATATATATATATTGAAATATGCATCTATATGTTTCACCTACTTGTATGCACATAATAGTTCTGTGTTTATGTTGTCTTTGTTCAGCTTTGCTGTCCTTGTTTTTGGCTGTTAGGCTATCTCTATCTCTAATTCTGTTGGAAGTGTATGTGACATTGAGACCAATGAAAATCCGGAGTCAAACTCCTTGTATGTGTACACACACTTGGCCATCAATGCTGGTTCTGATTCTGAAGTAAGAGGCAAAACACATGTTTGAATGTGACTTGACTTCAGCATATTTTTGCTTGCCTTGTCATGTGAAAACTACAGAACTGAAGGAGTCTGACAAGATTTTTGTTGATCACACAATCCTCTCAAATCTGAGCAAAAGGACCACGTCTTTAGATTTCCAGATGTCTTGGCAGCATGGTCGAGTTTATGGGATGTTGACCAGTGCATGGTCCCGCTAATTGTGCACAAGAAAGCCTATATGCACCTTTCAGGAGAATCACAAGGCAGCTGGAGAAAACATTGTGTTGCACACTGACACCAGGCCAAGTTGTGAGGGTTTCCAGTCAAACTGTTGCAATAAGCTGCCCATTAATGAAGCAGCTCTGTTTCCCCACCTTACGCCAGATGCTGAGTGTGCAACCCCATTTGCCGATTGCATCTCTCTTCTCTCTCGTTTCCTCATCCCGTTCTCCGACCCAGCTCCCCATCACATTCTGTCCACGTCTTTGGCAAAGCAGCGTGGGCGTCTCTCCACAGCTTGGCTCAAGGCCTGGAAGCAGATACTGGCTGTTCTGTATGAGTCCTGGGACCCACAGTGGACCCCTCACGACCTCCACGCACACTCAGCACTGACAGGCATTGTGGTGGAAGAAGTATTCTCCATGTGATAAGAACATGAATAAAGATTAGACATTTACTTAAGTAAAAGTAGCAATACCACACTGCAAAAATACTCCCAAGTATTTAAGCAAAAATACTCATTATATAGAACAAATGGAACCTGTGAGTGTTATAGTTAATATTTTTAATTATTGGTTGTTAATACTGACGCATTAATATGTGAGTAGCATTTTTGATGTTGTAGTTGGTCAAGGTGGAGATATTTTTAACTACTTTATGTAACATGAAAGTTCATTGGAAACAGTAAATTTGACAGAACAATCCAAAGTCAAGGCACACTTAATAGCTTTCTCTGGAGCTTTCAACCACATCCCACGATTTTTATCAGTGGATGGAGAGTTCTTTGTTGTCATGGAGATGGATCTGTTGAGCTGACTTCAGCCATAACACTTTTAGGACTTCTCGTACATTTTGGCTTGAAGTTAAGCAGGAACGTTCAGCCTTGAGCTTGGAAATAACAGTTTGATGAAATAATCCCAACTCAAGACAACAGAGCAAAGTTCATCTGCTCCAGTAAAAACTAGTAAGTGGACCCTGAGTTGGGATTGGTTTGTCAAACTTAGTATACTATTGGGTAGTTAAATCTATAACAATGGATCATATTTTATTGGCTGATCATATGTTTTGTATTTAAAATGTTAATCTGCAGAGTAACTGGTATCTACAGTTGTCAAATAAATGTAGTAGAGTAGAAGTATAAAGTAGCATAAATCGGAAAGGACAGTAAAGTAAGTAGGACAGTAAAATTGTACTTAAGTACAGTATTCGAGTAAATATACTTAGTTATATTCAACCACTGCAGTAGAGCTAGTTGTAACTGCTACCAGAGGACCAGGGAGAAACACAGTCCAGCTCTACATTAAATATAAAATCAGTCAATGCAATATCTTGTCGAAATAGATGAATCTCAAACATACACCCACACAGATGTCAGCTGCAGTGCACTGAGCTTCTCCACGGCCGCCGCCCGGTGATATCTCCACGTGAGGAGGACATGGAGAAACATTAGCCTCAGAAGCTACGGCTCGTTGCAACACGACTCAAGAGAGGAGGCAGAGCCTGCACAGTCCACAGTAATGGGCTATACGGTCAAGACATTCTGTCTGGACAACAGCTGGTTTCCCAATTAAGGGGGGACTCAGACTGCTTTCCACATCTAGATAATATGACAACTGCCCCATTCGCTTACAACATGTCTGTCCCTGAGCTGAACCTAGCTGTAATAAAACAGGCTATTAAGAAGCAAAAACTTGATGAAGTAATTTATGGTTATGAAATGGCATCCATCCTTAGAATAGCAGCTTTGGGGAAGACTTAATGCTCCACTGTCCAGCTTAACTTCATGGATTTGCCTGTTTTGAAACTGTATTAAGTATTTTTATCAAGTATTTCTGTTCTGCAAATATGATTATGCCAGCGTGTACAGTACTTTTGTGTGTTATCCTCTGGTAACAGTATGAATGCACATCAATAGTGTACAATTTATCCATAACGGGTTGAATCAAATGTTTGAACCGCATGACCGTGACACTCTATTTTGAACCAAACTAATCCTTCATGTTTTCAGTCACATATAAAGTTGTAGCCTTTTATAGAATACGTTTCAGGTATTTGGGGAACTAGCATGAACTAGAATGAACGTTTGACAAGGATTAATATGATGACCCCCACTGCAGTACAGTAAGTGGCTCAATATTGAGGTTTAACAGCAGCCAGACCTCTGCTGCCACCTGCTGCTGAGAAACTGCAGATGGTGACTACTTCACCTGCAGTCTTGATTTGAGTTTTTAAGCACAATACAATTTTATGATTTTCATTCAAGAAGCAGCCTAATTACACTGAAAACTGTGAGCAATTTAGTTAAATACCTACAACAAAAAAAGATGTTTGATCAATTCATTAATATTGCATTTTTCTGCCACCTCTAGTCAATTTTATTTATATAGACCAAAATCACAAATTTGCCCCATACACCCTCTGTCTGTAGACTCTCGATTTATTCAATGAGGGAAAAATAAACAGGTAGAAACCTCTGGAGGAGCAACAAAGGAGGGATCCCTCTTCCAGGGTCATGGACAGACATGCAATCAATGTCATACATACTGTGTAGGTAGAGCTGCAATGACTAGTCGATTAAACAATTAGCTGATCAACAGAAAATGTAAATCGATTACTTGTTTAAGTCATTTTTTAATCAATTCAATCACAAATCAATCACTTCCAGGTTTTCAAATGTAAGAATTTGCTACTTTTGCTGGTCTGAAATTATAGTAAATTGAATATCTTTGAATTTTGGACAGTTGGTCGAACAAACAGGACATTTGATGACATCACCTTGGTTTTCAGGTAATTATGATAAGCATCTTTCACTGTTCTCTGGTGTTTTATATAGAACAAACAAGTAATTGAGAAAAGAATCGGCAGATTAATCGATAATGAAAATAGTCCTTGGTTGCAGCCCTAAGAGCAGGCAGAAATAGCAATAGTAAAATTACAATGTGGAGAAAGAGAATGACAATATTAGGTAAATAAGGTGCAAACATACTGTTCATGAAGAATGTTGAATGAGCATCCACTAGGTGGTGCTTTTGCCCCATATATAAGTGAGTGAGGCCTGGTAACTGCTGTCATTGAAGTTATATGGTGATTCATTATATTAAAAATGTTTGTTTCTGTGTGCAGAGAATCTAAATATGAATATGGACAAAACATCATCGCCACAGAAACAAATTTCATTTCCTTGCCCTACATTTCAGACTTAATATTACATTTCATAATCACCGTGGCACAGATTATTGTGGCTGAATCTATTTAGATACAGGCTTAGCCTTTCTTCATTTGAGCAAATGCACTCTGCTCAGTGGTTTATTTGAGGGGCCTGCCCACACAGAGCCTTCAATCCTATCCACTTACATTCGATCAATAACACTATTCCATTTATATAGCTATGACATCATATGAAGGCTTGGAAAAGCAGTGCTGTGAGTGTTATTCTTGTCAAATTCCTGGCAACTTTAGATAAAACAACAGTATATTATTGAATTCTGACTCATATGTTTCAGACAAGAGTCTCAAAAGCTTTTCATTAGCTCCTTATTGCATGAGAAGAGAATATCCCAGGGTGGATGTCAAAGCTTTTTGCAATGTTTTTGGAGAAGCGGTGGGGCAGTAGGCGATGAAGGATGGAGGATGGCCTTTAGAGATGCAACCCCAGAGACATGATGCACACAGAGCCATTGTCTCACCAGGCTTAGTATTCAGCTCACTTTGCTCTACCACCAGGGCCAAGGCTCAAATCAATTCAATATGGTGGCCGGCGGGGGACAGCTACGCAGTGTGGGTGCAGCCCACATACAAATACACCCAACACTGGTCTAGACACATAGGATACAGTACAGTGGTAGATTTTTTCCCACGCTGCAATGTTACCGCTGTGTGCTGTGCTACTCCGGTGATGTACTGTCACATAATCCTTCTCATTGTGGTGGAGACATTTGGTGAATGTGTAACTAGCTTAGCACATTTGGTATGACTGAAAGTGAAGTACAAAACTGTGTGTACAGTAGAATTATTTGTCTGTACCTGCTTATAGTAAAATGCATATTAAAAAGAAATTACCTCTGACACAAATTTGATCACTGGTTATGTGAGTGAAGATAACAGGGGTGAGCGCAGGCTTTCACTGTGAACGACAACCCCGAGTCTGACCTTGATATGAGATACAGGGCTGCAGTCTCAGACAGTGAGGCATGTCTGTGCCCAAGTTGGCCTGACACCGGTTGGCACTCACCTCGTTATCTATCTGTGTGTGTGTGTGTGTATTTGTGTGTGCTGTTGGCTAGAGAGAGATATACTGAGTGAGAGAGAAAGAATACTGTAACCATCATCTGTTGCCATATGAATCATGCTGTAGCCCAGAAGGTGAGATTGTGCCACGGCTCTTCTTTCCATCTGCTCTGCCTTGGGGTTTTAGGACGTGTCAGGGCTGCTGGCTGATCCCAGGAAAGGATGAAGGTAGTCAAGTCATGGGTGTTTCAGAGATATTTCCAAAAGTTTCTCAACCATTCAACAGACAATGATAAAAATGTTTGGTTAGGTTCAATAGAGGCTAGTAGACAGAATAAACTGACAGAACCAGCCGAAGATTTACTAGAATTTGGTAGTCGAGGAGTGGTCTGTTGTTTGGGTAGTTTATGTTCTGGCTTCCACCAGAAGAAAGAAGGTAGTACACTTCATCACAGGTATGACAATGCTTTGGAAACCTTGTGGCACCAATGCAGTCGTTCAACTGCAAATAGCCTCAAAGTCTGAAACATTTAAATTGACATTTACAAGATGTGAGAACAAATCAAAGAACAGAAATAAATGCCAAAGACAAACTGATTCATCATCTTTTTTCTTTATTATTAATGTTTGAAGCAGAAAAAACAAATCAAAAACAAATCCCATAGTGAACAGACTGTACCTGCTGGTCCTCTCTGCTGCTATGATTGGCTGTGGATGCCCACGGTTCCTGTTGTCTGTATGGTGAAGTATTGCTGCCCTTCAGGGAAGGCAGTAGGTTGTATAGTTATCTCCTGATTGGGCAAAATCATTACCCCGAAACCACACAACCTACTACCTCACCCCGTTTGAACATCAGAAAGGTCCTACAGGTTGGCAAGCTTTGGTGTAACTTGTGCTGGAGAACATCATGGTTGAGTGACATATAAGCACTGTACATTTTCTTATAGCTAATAAATACATTCCCATACATTTTCACATTTTGAAGACTAACCCACTTCATATATAAAGCAAATTACAATGACAGACATCAAGTTTTAATTTCTAAAACACTAACATTACAAGCAGTCAGAACCAATCAAGAGCCATGGAGCTTTGACAAAAATCCTAGACTCCTGTGATGATCATGTAAGAGGGAAACAATGAGAGCATGTACAGTGTCTGATGAGATATGACAAAAATATTTTTGTTCTTGTTTGTTTGGTACAAAGACAACCAGCGAAACATAACAACCCTTATGATTAAAAAAAACAAAACATTTTTATTGACCATAAAGTTTTAAAGTGCAACCATGACAATCATTAGATGGAAAACTACCTAAAGCAAAGACAATCCTAAATGACCTACCTCTAACAAATGAGTTGCGTTCTTAGCAGTCCGCGGGTAAACATGCACATTCCAGTGTTGATCCAGATCCAAAAGCTCCAACAATGGCATCTGATGACATTACAGCCACTTCAGGAAAGACAGTAAGTTGTATAGTTATCTGACAGGAAGGGTATGACCCTAAAACTATACAACCTACTACCTCACCCCAAAGGACAGTCTTTAAAAACAAAGTCGTTTCAGGTCCCCATTCATGCAGGTAATCCGCTTTGACTCACCTCATTGAATGCAGAACAGTGGTTATGATTCACAGAAACACAAATACACATGCCACTCTCCTCTGGGACACCTCACCGGTGTGACTGGAGTCTGTGTGCTCAGAACACAATGTGACGACTGGGTCATCCGGTTCATGGCTCGAGCTGGGGGGTATTCAAATGATCCAGCAAGGTGCATATGTCCCAAACAAATCTGATAGCCAAGATATTTCCATATTCAAATGTGACCAGTAAATTACTTAAGGGGTACTGTGACATCCATTCTAAGGATTTTACAGAAAGTAGTTTAACCTCAAAACTATTAAAATGCAATGTTCCATTCAGGCTTGATGATCAATGCTGAAAGATAGTAGCAAATGAGGCTGTTATCACTCTACAGCACTGGTTGTCATATATATAAAAAACATATTTCCCTTTTTCCCCCCATTATCTCTAATCTTTGCTTTTTTATTGTGAAATCCATGAAAGTTTTACCTCTTCAGACCTCTAAAAATGATTCAAATTAAACAATATGTGAACGAAAAATCCCTCTTTGGTTGAACTGCTTGCAACTAATACAAAATGTACAACTCATATGCGACCTGTGACGTGGGGTTTCCAGTAGAAATTGCTTTAGCTTTAAAAGGGTCACACAAGCCAAAAAGAGTGGGATACCACTGCTCTAAAGCTAAGCATTACTGTTCACAACGTACAATAAATTGTAAAAAAAAAAAAAAAAAAACATTGTATAACAATCTGTGCTGATTCCACCGTGTTTTCCTTTTTTTCTCAGGGCTGTTTTTGTGCTTCAGAGAGGAGAGTGTTAACATTAGTGACCAGTGCTGACAGTGGGCGAGCTCAAGCTAGCTCATATCCTGGCCCACATGTGCGGAGCAGAGGGCCGCAGCTGCTGCCGCTGTTAATGTTTCTCACCTGCTCTGTAACGCACAGCGAAGGGGGGTGGGGGGCACTGGCCTATCGCCTCCTCCTTCCATCACAGTTTCAGCAGCATGTCAGGTAGCCTTCATCTGAAAATCCCCGAGAGGGAAAATCTGCAACAAAAGATATAGAGAAATACTTCAACACTACGACTTTTAGACATGACTTCTGTCAGATCAATTGCAAACACCCCAGTGGCTGATAATCTTTACAAGACTGTTTTTGATCCTCGGGTGAAAACATATTGTCTGGGTTTGCTTGCAATTTGTGTATGTGGTTATGTGTATGCTTGTATGGAGTTCTGTATGGCTCATACTTGTGTGTTCTGTGAGAAAACCACACCATCCTGCATGTTAAACTGTTACACAATCTGCTGAAACAAAGTCACATCAGGGTAATCTTTGTCAGCACGTTACTCTATAGTAATATTATTCTGTCTGTGAAGGCACAAATGTACAGCACAGCACAGCACAATACAGAACGGTATGTCTTGAGCTGAGAGGCCCCATTGTGTCTGCTCAGTGGTGAGTCGGAGGCTCTTTGCATTATTCAACACTGCCGTACTTACACCATAGCACTGGATGAGTGGAATGTGAGTATGTGCAAGCACACACCCTTACAGGGTAACACACACACACACACACGGAGCACACAGACACTTTGCAGACTGAGACAAGCTGACAGAAGGAAAGATACAGTATGGCAACCTGCAGTATGCACACACATACAGTAATGACAGAAAGTAATGAACAAACAGCGCCACACAGAGAGGGTACTCTACAGGGACTTAATTTACTTGTGACAGATTCATTTAAAGCTAATTATGTTCAATAAAAAAGCAAAGAAACAAATTTACTGTTTACATTTTGAAAGGCTGTAAGCATTAGATTACTGTTTTGCAGAAATGAAGTTGCACATCAGAGAACTTTTTCATCATATTCAAACCAAGCAATGTTTAAGCTTTAGTATATCTTGATTTTAAGTGATTAAACAGTAACAATATATAGAAAACTGTCTGCTCTGCGTAGAGCATATCGGCATTCACATCACAGTCTATTCTCATTGTGCAGCCCTGCAAAACGCTCAGCGATGTGGGGTCCAGACTTCATAAGGTAAGGTCAAGGCACACTGTCCTCTCAGTCTGCTGACTGGACATACTTCAATCTAATATAGTAGATGGCTCTGGGGTCCTGACCAACAGAGTGCATGTCCAGGAGAGCTATTGCTTTCAAGTGTAGCCAGTTGCTATCATCCAGTGACAGGGAAATATTCACACTCGCACCCACACACGTACTGCAGAGGACCAATATGCAGCGCAAGCGCACACACACACACACACACACACACACAACATGTACCCTTGTGCACACTTGTTTAGGGCTCTTTACACAGTTATGCAATACAATCTAAAAACAACTAATTTACTAAGAGCTTGTCCACCTGAAAATTCAGCCTTCTTAAAATTGTGCAAACTCAGCAAGCACTCCTTCACTTGAAAGCGTCACAGCGTCTGTAACTGATACACTGCTTCAGCCTTGCACCTCCATTAGCTGTTTAGAAGGGCTGAGGTGCAAAGTCCTGCTTTCTACACCTCATCGTCATATAATGTCACACAAACACATACTCACACACTGTGGGACACATGAACGCATAAACAAATACATGCACGCACACAAGGACACAGTTTTGAAATACATATGCATACACTATACCCTTTAGAGGGAAAAGGCAAAAACGTGATATTCATTTACCTCATCACATTTTCACACAGCAAAGGCACACACTGCTTAAAAAGCCACTTTAATTCAATCACACTTCAGTCTAAGTGCTACAGTGCCTATCAATCAATACTGAAGCTGAGTTTCACTGCAGTGATAGTAAGATGGAGTGGAGTGCTGTAACCTTGTAACCTGATCTTTGGGGTTCTGGTGGTCTGTGGTCACTCAGTGTGGCGGGTAATTCGGAAAATGAAGCTGGACATTTACACAATATGCATTCCCAATCTTCATTATTTCCTGTAAGTTTCTACTCATCCACTCATCGCCAAATTTAAACTATTTTATTAAGGGTATGGTGGAGCCGTTTGTACTTGTGTTTTAAGGGTTTTGTAGAAACACATGTTTATATTCCTGAAGGTACTGTAAGGTATTGGTACCAAAACCCAGATTTTATATTGGCACTAATATGGAAAACATTCAAATGATATCCAGTGTAGAAGGTCTGCTCACTGTAGCTCTCTCTCCATTTTTATTTAAGCACTTAACTTGGTGAGTTTCAAGAAACAGCACTCTTCAAACTCTTCCTCAGATTCACCCTTCTCCTCAGCCTGGCCTCTGTTGATGCCTTGTGGCACCACAACATTAAATGAGTGCTTATGGTTGAGTTAAAAGTATGTCTATGCACGGTATATGTGCTCATTAGTCCTCGTGTTTACACGTGTGGCTTCCCTTATATCAGGGATGTGGTCAGGAATACCTAGACTCTTGTGTGCATGTATTTCTCTCTTGTCTGTATACGTATATGTGTGCCCTGCTACAAGTGAAGTGGTGTCTGGGCGCAGACAGGAGTAATCCAGATAGACACGGTGGAGCATGTATATAGGGAAGCATGGCTTCTGTGCCCCCCCACAACAGCCCCCTCTGGGTAGCACAGCAGGCATGACCCATCTATTTATACCAGGGCCAGGGGGGAGGCAGCAGGAGGAGGGGGAGGACAGGAGCGGGGGAAGAGGAGAGGCTGCATGGGCAGGTCCTGTTACACATGCCAGGGGGGATGGCTGGGGCAAGCCACAGGGGGATTCTGCTCAAAGTCAGACAGACTGACCTCCCCGTCACCTCTGCATGAGGAAGATATTGAGCTCGCAAACCTTGTGTGAGTGTGTGTGAGGACTGGAGAGTAAAAGAATAAGGAGTTTATGTGTGAATATGAAGGTGTTTGAATGTACTGTACAGTGTGTGCCTATAGGTTTGTGCATGTGGAGCTACAGGTATGCATGAGTACATGCGTACTGTATGCACTTATGTATGTGTGGTGTTGTGTGTGTGGGTCAACATATGTATACATGTGTGATGGAGTGTGTATGTACTCACGCCTATGTGCATAATATGTGTGTCTGCCTGTCAGGCTGTGAGGTGAACTGGCCCCAGTGACTTACCCCCGCCTCCATCCCACCATCCCCCAGCAGAGCCATAAACATGCCAGGTGAAGAGGGCTGGATTAGGCAGAGTTAGCTGATCCCAGTGCGGCCCCCTGGCCCCATCTTTAGAGGTAAAAAACGACCCCAATCATTGTAATGACAGGGCACGCAGCAGGGGTCGCCCAGACCACTCAGCCCAGCCCAACCTTGCCAGCTGCTTCTCATCTCTCACACACAGTATGCAGTCAGTCACATGTACATAGAGAAACATACACACACTTGCGTGCATGTGTGTGCACACATACACGGTAAGGCTGCAGGATGCACAGCAGGGCGCAAGGCCTATAGAAAGGTGTACACGGAAACTACTTGTGCATGAAGGGTTGGCTGATATCTATTACAAGTGCATATCAGGACACCTTAAACATGATGCCTTTCAACTGTTTCAATCATTGTGCTCATTAGTGCTCATGGTAGTCAAGCCTATGTTATGCTGTAAAAACAAAAAACACAGATGCTTTATACTACATTAATAGTTTAATGCTTAAACTGAGGACACTTACCACGTTAGTCATAAGAAGTTTAAAAATGGATTTTCGTTTTTTTCCCCATCTTTGGTAAATGGTATTTATGCAAAATTGCACTCTGAGGCGTTCTTAGCCTTCACCTTATCCATTATTTTCTTATATCAGAAGATCTTTGCACATGCTTGAATGGCTTTCCATGCCATAACCACAGGCAAAAAAGAAATCTGTGTCTTGATCAAATTTATACAGTAGAACCAACATACAGCCCATGGCTGCTGCTCAAACTTTAGGGTTATAAGGTAAATAGCCTTGTATAAGGTTGTGATCAAATGGATATTTCGCATTAATCAAATTCAACGACACATAAGCACTTAAATTAACTAAATCGTAGTCATGCACTAAAAGATTCTGAGCCGGAGTACAAATTTCATAGCGTCCATGAAGTCCATTAGAAGATGATGTTTTCCTCCCAAAAAGTTCAACAAATTTTTGCTTCTTTTTCGATGCACTGTGTCAATATACATCTCACAGAAAAACATCAAATATTGTCTATTTTTTGCTCATATAAAGATTCACAGGCTCAGTCTTTATGCTGCCATGCTAATGGATGCTGGTGAAATGTGCATTGCCATGTGGCTGCTGGTGACCTGTAGGGCCCCTGTCTATTAGGAGAAGTCTATAGTCCTGACACGTCTGCATGCCCAGCTCTGCTCTGGGCTGCCTGCAGGGCCCCTTTCAGCTTGGGCAGTGCCCCATCGAGCTGCATCTGTCGCCAGCTATATTTAGAGGGTGGGACAAATACCTCTCTCCCTGGATATGAACTTCAGCTGACAGACAGAGGGCCAGAGTAGGCAGACAGGGATCTGTACAGTTTGTAACCTTGAAGAGCTTGCTACCCCCAGGCTACAGCTGGCTGCAGTCAGACTTACTACAGTGGTTAGCAGTTACAGCTGAAAGCTAAGGCTGTAAATACAGCACAGTTAACCACAGTTAGCATTGAAAAGCTTGATTTGGCAGCAGTTATTAGCGCCAGTGCCTATAGTTCCAGGACTGCTGCCAACATGAAGGAGAATATATAGTAATGTACTCCGATAAAGAGATTTAATACTTTTCCCTCTGTGACTTATAAAAGAATAATGAATTCATTTCTGTGGATTTGAATCCCCTTCAAATAGTCCTGCATTTCTGCCTATAAGCATTTGCGTGTGTGGCAGTGCCAGCGAGGCAGCCAGTGTGTGATATGTGACCATGTTGCATGGCCATCTGCTCTATATAACCATAAACAAACGCAGGCAGGCCAGCTTCACAGTATCATTTCCAAGAGGTCTGGGCCGGGTAAATGTATTCATGCTTTGGTCTCTGGGTAGATGCTGTAGAGATATGCCCTAGAAACAGGCCTCGGTTATGCAATAGCATTCATAATTCATTCCACAAACACAATATGGAGGCCACTCTGTCCCATATGCAAACACATGGCCAGATAAAGGAGTGGGGAGCCAAAGGGGACAGAGTGCATTCTGAACTGTTAGCAAAGCCATTGACTGTCTGTCTGTCTCAATGAGAGCTTGTCTGTGACAGGTCTAAATAGGCCAGGTCTTACTGCTGGAGGGACCTCTGCTATATTTTGCACCTAGAGTCTAAATCAGTTACATGCCAGCAAAGATACACACTGATACAGTAAGGGAGGTTTTACAGCATCACTTCAAGCCATTAACAGATATAGAATCCAAGAAGTAAGTAAGTAAGAAAGAAAATTAGCAACTCTATAAAGATAATAAACCGTTTTCAACTAAAGAGACTAATTCCATAAACTGTGAATGTGGAGGGTCATGGAAGAAAATCACTGTGCAACAGCTGGATATTGGGTTGTTAAACTGAAATAGTTCCAAAAGTAAATTGGGCTACATCAGATAGATTGAGAAAATTATTTCATTTTTATGGAACTGTAGGTCAAATGACAAAAAACACAAATGACAAAATCATTCCATAGCTCTTTCCACTAATCTTCCAAGAACACTCAACATAGTGTTTTAAAACAGTGGATGATTTGTCAGGCAAGTTTAGCAATGGACTGATCGAGAGAAAAGCAGCAGACACCTACTGAAAGCTCGATATAGTATCTGTGGTCTCGGGATCAGATGAGAGGAGGATTTTAATAACATCTGCACATGTAATCAAATGCCTGGCACATACAGAATTCCAGAGCCGCAGGCTACTATAGCTAGAGGTTGTAGGGTGGGGCCTGGGGTTACTAAGTGCATAAGATACAGGCACAGTTGGGGTTGAAGCTACAGCTAACAGTGTGCTGTGGTTAGGGTGGAGACAGGTACAAGAGCAGAGGTTAAAGCTTTACCAATAGAGTAAAGAGTTCTATAAGTGGACAGGTTGTGTTAATATGGGGGCCTGGCTGCTGGGGACTGGGTGGTGTGGAGGAGAGAGGGAGGACTGATGGAGGGTGAAAGGGGGTCATGCAGCTGTGAGCCCTGCCAGCACATTTGCCCCAATGGAAAAGAACCGTTTATGGCGTCCACCCAAGGTCAGCCCTTAGAGAAGAAGAGCTGGGAAGGGTCCAGAGGGGAGGCAGCTTGTTTGCATGCAGTCAGTCGGCAACAATTAAAAACCTCTCTCCATCAGAAAGAGACATATTAAGTCTTCTATCATTGTACATTGGAGCACCTCTTTTCTCCAATTCCTTCCACTTCTCTGTTTATTTTAATTTGCTCCTTAACCCAGCATCCAGTTGCACCCACTTTTTCTCCCCCACTTTACTCTGTCCCTCTCATCCTGCTACCTGACTACTTTGGCAGCGATACACAAAATGGCGGCGGGGAGCTGAGAGCTGGAAGGCAGAGAGTGGAAGCCATTTTCTAACAGATCCAGACCCGGCACAGAGAGAGTCAAGACTTCCTATGCCTAGTGGACAATTAAGATGACACCCTGAGTGTTTTCTGTGCATGTGCACTAAAGATTATGTCTTTTTTTTTTTTTTTTAAATCTACTGCACTAACAAGCCATTGGGACCACTTGGCCTTTCAAATGGGATAAAGGCACGGTATACAGCCATTATGATTTAATCGAATGCAGGCTCACATTATAATAAGTCTCAGAAAGAGGAAGAAAATAGATGTAGACAGAGCAGTTACATGCCATGCATATAACAAATGAAACTTACGCAGCATCTAATCACAGACTTCATCTCATTAAATGAAATGCAAGACAATACAACCCCATCACAATACATCATTAAATAACAACATATTAAATTTACAATACATTATGGTACTTACAATGCTGCTGCGATCGCCAGTCTGTCTGTCCGTGATTTCACTTGTTGGCCAAATTGTTTGTGCCTGTGGCTGAAGTCAAAACCCCATCTTACTTCCTACAAGAGGGAGAGGGAGAGAAAAACAGACCGAGAGTGAGAATTGTAGAGTCGAAGGGAGAGACAATTTACAGCCATAGAAACAGAGAGGAAGAGAAAACAATAGAGAGAAGCAGAAACAGAGAGTGATCAGTTGGAAAGCCAGCAGCAGCAGCAGCAGCAGCAGCAGCAGAGGGCTGTAGGGGCTCCTCTCTGTAGCCTGTTTACTAATAAGCTCGCCCCACGGTCTTGCCTGGCCAAGGAAACTCATTAGTGGAACATGTAACACACCGCACCCTCTCTGCTGGCCTGTACACTGGCCAACTCTCACTGCCGCATGCTCACCCAACACCAACACACAAGCTCCACCGTGGCCTAGGCCTTGCCCAGTAGCACCCACTCGCTGTATACGTGCACACACTTTGGCATGCTGTATTACTGAAAGCCTACAGTGTCATGTGCGTGGGTGAAGTGGCGCATATGCGTGTACTTGTGAGCATAAGAAGCAATTTTCTGCACATGCAGCACAGTATGTTCATGTTCACACATGAGGTCATGTACAGACTGCGCAGCGTTAATGCACGAGGCAGCCTTTGACATGTGCCCGCGCTACCCTGCGCATACGTAGGCGCGTGATGCCAGGACCATCGCGTGGAGGTGAAATGGGACAAAGGGAAATAGAGGTAGTTAGTCATCATTAGTCAAATCTCAGATTGCAGAAAAATAAAGAGGGCGATAGAGATAAATAGAGAAGTATGGGTTGTCCTCTAGCAGACCAAGGAGGACACCACCAATTAAAGGCCTCCACTCAGTGTGGCGGCGGCTGCTGAAGGGTGATAATTCTGTACAAGGACGCTAATTGCAGTGCAGGATATGGCCTTGCCGGGGAAGGGTCTTTTATATATTGTTTCTAGTGTTTGTAATTACAGTACAGTGCCTTGGACCACCGCCAGCACATGTTTATGGGCTCATGTCATGAGTAACCCAACTCCTCCAGCCCATGGAGGGAGATTCATGTCCGAGCTGTGCACTCACTGCACTCTGTGTGTGTGAGAGTGTGTGTGTTGTTTGTGTGTATATGTTGATGACTCATGAAGCTTGGGCGAGTATGTGCAGAGGGGATAGTCTACAGTAGTTAACATTAGTATATACCACATTGTTGGCTGCAAAAATATACTATATACTGTATATGTGCTTTTAAACTGATACAAAACAATTTATTTTGATAATTAAAACTGAATTTTTTAAGTGCTCTGTTAGATAGGGTGACTTTTTTGGGCTTTGATTCTAAATCCTGAAATTTTTGGTCATTCTAACATTGCATAGCAGTGGAAACAATGAAACCTGGATATATAGACATTACTGGAGTCCTGAATTACACAGTAGAAATGAGTACTACAGTTGTAGAAATTGCAGTCAAATTAGTAAAAGAAAATGTAGGTAATGATATAAGCGCTTGGTATATTAAATATTATTTTTTCTGTACTGAAATGAGTAACACAAAGACAGTGCATTTGTTTTTATCACTAAATGTAGCCAACATAATTCAGCTCAGCACTGATGAACAGTAAGAAAGTGATGAAGTGGAGGTGAGCTGAGGGAAGGGATTTACAGTATTTTGACAGTCGGAGAGTTGCAGGCGAGGCCTTTCAACACTTCCAACTCTACCTCCAAGTGGAACAATTTTGCTGATTCTGCAGTTTTTCTCTGACTAAATTGCCTTGGCGACAGCGGCGGCCAAAAGCTGAAGAAATATATGAGTGCTGGAAAAGAAAAGTTGAGTGGGCGCAGCTTAGCGTTATCTGGAATATCGCTTTGCCTGGCAGGTACATAAAACAAGTATCTATCCTGACGATGTGTGCTGAGAGACACTCACACGTGATGCTGTAGACCACAGACTAAAGAGTCTCTAAAACACACATTGAATACATGAGTGGTCAGAGGCAAAGAAAACATTGAGTTTTATTTGAATGATTCTAAATATTAATCTGGTCAGGTGAAAGAAATCGCTCTGCCTGTGACAAATACCCTTTAGAAAGTTTTGAAAGAAAGAAATGTTTAAAAGCTTAGAATTCAACAGTAAGACTGTAAGAAAATTGTCCTTGGGTAAATAAACTCAACACCTTGACCTCAGCCGAAGGGCCCATGATGTAAAGCAACCAGGTGAAAGTTGCACAGGTCTCATTTCAGAACGTCTGGAGGAAAAGAGGGGGAGGTACAGGGGAGGAAAATCTACATCATCTGTCACCCCCCAAAACTCTCCAACAGTCCAATATTATGTCATTATGACTGTGCTCACCGTCTCTGTGGAGTTGCTGTGGTTTTGTGGATAAATTACATGTGACACTCCCAGCTGACATCCTGATTAACACAGGGAGAATAAAATGGCCCCCAATCCTCAGTAGTCAGCTGGGTAATGGACTAATGGCTTCCATGTATGGCGAGAAAAGTGAGGAAAAGCAGGTTTAGAGACATTGGTGTGTATGTGCATTAAGTGTGATGTGTGTGAGTGCATCAGCATATGTGTCTGTAATTATTTTGTTTATTGAGCCTTGAAATGTGTGCTTTTGTGCAATAATTTTGGCACTTGCACGCACACACCAACACCAACAATGTACAGTATATGTGTGTGTGTGTGCGTATGGGGATCTCGGCCTCTTTGTCCAGCCTCTCTCGTCTCTTTTCAGACCTGGCCTACTTCCTACTGTACTGTGTTGCTGATCCTGTATGAGTGTGCCACAGCCTGTAGTGGCCACTGTAGATCCACTCGTCTGCTCTCCCTCATTCACAGTACAGGAGGGCAGCGGGGAGCCAGGCCAGCTTCTACCACAGAGACCCGATCGGACTAGACTGTCCTTTACGTCGAAGAAATTTGAACAGGATTTTCTACTGGCTGACAACTGCTAAATAAAAAGCCTGAATCAAATGTTACTGTGATTGGCTGTAAGTACTGTAAAATGTAAGCAATTGTCTCACAGGTTTTTGCAGAATGCACTGTGACCTTTAGATGTGCTAGGCTGCCAAAGTGGGAAATTTAAATCCAGCTCCATTTCCACAAGCAGTCGCCTGCTTGTGCTAACCTGCTTGCATAGTGTTAGTTACTTTGCACCACTGCTTATTGTGTCAGTAAGAATACTGGACCTAAATCTAAGGTGGAACTGCAACTGCAAAGTTGTCATATTGATACCTCATATAAGCATATTTATTATTATTATTTATTTATAGTAAATGCAGCCAGTTTCCACTTACTTGAACTTCAAGAATTGGAAAATGTGGCTGCTTTTGCTACAGCAACAGAGTTCGAAATTAAATGTCTACATTTCTGGCTTGTTGGTTTATAGCAATAATATTGTTGTGATCCAAAAAATCAAAGAGCAAATTTCTTTGACAGGACTTAAAAATCTCGATCAAATGTATTAATTAAAAAAAAATTAAAATACCACATTGTAAACAGCAAATACATATTATTTAAGTCTCACCTGATTAAATATATAGAAAATAAAATGACAGTGAACTGGTGACAATGTCAAAATCCTCTTACAGGACTAGACACATGCATTTTTAGTACAGGCAGCCGAGGCAGTACTGTATGTCAATCAAATCCCTAAGCCTGACAGTCCTCCAGAGAGCTCATACACACAATATAACTTTAATTATGCTGGGCTTCTCAGTTTTATTGTGCTTAAAACAGCACACTGAACCCGTTTTAGCGGGAGAAATAAAAGAGGCTTCATTATTATGGTAGAAAAATATATTTACAGTGAGTGCTCACTTGGCCACCATTCACCACTCCAATCTGGATTTCATATTAGCCAGGAGGAAATTGGATGGAATTCACAACATCACAGCAAGCTCATAAATGAAACAAAATCACATAATCTTAAATACCAATTTATCCACTTAACAAATGATGCAGTGTATTGGTGGCTTACTGCTGTGTTGTGCTGGTGAATGACTCATTTTCACTGTGTGCTGCACTAGTAAGAATACACTGAGCACTGGCACATGACCTAAACCACACACACTCAACACTTCAAAAGTATCTGGCAGAAATACTCCGATCTGGAGACATACAGTGCGTCTATACAGTGCTGCTACACCACACATGGCTATTAAAATCTACAGCAGGAAACGTGTAATTCAAAGTTATCTAGAGATCTAGAGATCAAAATCATCTTTTATCTCTAACTAAAAAATTATATTACACCCCTGAATTGTGTTGTTCTCATCTGTTAATTCCACGTGTTAATGTTGTGTGAAATAAGATTTTTAATATTAGGTATGCTTAACTCAGACATGTGGCAGTGCCTCAGGCTGGCAGTTTGTGAGAAGAGGTTGCTCTATTTTCTTATCTACATGAATATTCGTTTTATGCTAATTGAGAATAACAAATAATGCAATTTTTGGAGCAATTGGGATCATACAAAATTAAATAACTCATGTAAAGATGCATGGGTATACTTTTTCTACACTAGTCTAAAGGGCATAACTAGGTAAGTATTAGGAAAAACTAAATACTGAGAATTTTAGTTCGAAATAAACAAATAAATACATACAAAAGTTTGATGAGCCTTCAAAAGTCAAAGAATAATATAATGAGACACTTGATAGATTTGTGGTTTTGCCATCAAAAAAAAAAAAAAACAGGCAATATTGCAATAATCTCAATATTATAAAAAAAATCCTATTACAAAAATCACCTGATCCAATGATCCAGCAAGCAAGTGGAGGACACATGCATGAGCACACACATGCATGCATGCATCGTCTCACACACACACACACACACACACACACACACACACACACACACACACACACACACACCAAAATATGCTGATGCTGTGTATTCATGAACCATTATTGTATTCTCTACACTAAAAGCAATGCTGTAAAAACATATACATTCATCTTATCATATACAGTTATTTTGTTATGTCTATATTGTTGTCTATATAGACATATGCTTATAGAAAAAAGTATTTTTCCCTTTTTGGAACTTTATGACAGAACTTTTACAATTCTTGAAGAATTTATTCTTTAAAGAAAAAATAAGGGAGTACATTATTTTGCAACATTTAGTCTTTTTCTCTCTATAAACTACATAATATTTTAATGTGAAACTCAAACACATCTAAATCAATTACAAATTAAACAAAGCACATTACAGGTAAACCATGAACGAAAAACAATTTTTTTTAAAAGCCTGAATTACATAGAATAATAATTACTTTCAATTAATGTGAACACTGTAGAACAATAATTCCATATCATGTATAATTTATTTCCACAGTGCCAGTTTTGGTATTTTTCGGTTCATAGCTATACGCATTAAAAGGTTTTGAGGTGTGGTCAGTTGGAATTTTTTTTTGCATCTTTACAAAAACATATAGTACCTAATAGTAACTAAAACATACAGATTTCAAATACAATTTCATTAAAAATCCAGAATTTCTCATTCAAGTTCAAGGCCACAGTCAAGTTCAAGTTTGGGAACTTGTTGTTCTAGCTGGCCTGCAGCTTCCTTTAGCTCTGCTTTGCAGTATACTCATGAAACACTGGTACCCGTGTATATATAATTAAACAAACAAAAAAGAAAATCAAATGAAAATTGATGAAATATACTGACTGATAAAATCTATTAAAAAGGCACTTTCGACTGTTGTACAGGTTTAATAGAATTAACACTTTGAACACACACTGAATGGGCAAAAACAGACACGAATATAAAAATATGTTCACTATTGTTAAAAACATCTTAATATCTGACATCATGCACAAAGAACATTATTAAATTACACATACGAATATGTACGTTTGATTGCATACTTGTATTTGCGTGTGTGTGTGTGTGTGTGTGTGTCCCATTATTGGCTTTGCTGTATTAGCTGTGTAGCTGCAATAAAGCTGAAGTTTGCACAGAATGCCTCATTGTGGGCTGTACCAGGCTGTTGGATTGGTCAGGTATACTTTTACAGAAAGAGAAAATACTGCAAACCCTCACCACCCTGCCATCTGCCTCTCAACATGCAACCTTCCCCTGGACCCCTGCCATCCACTGCCAAACAGGCCTTAGGGGTGGAGTAGTGTGATACTCTGCCAGCCAAAACCATGTGTCCACTGCTAGTTAAGCAGAACTTATATTCATATAAAGGAACATAATCACCTACATATGGAAAGGCTGAACCTGAATGTTGAATCACCTGAAAGCTTTGTGTAATATCAGGTTGGCCTTGCCCTTCAAAAAAGTGCCCTTTTATATAAACCCTGACAAGCAGCTGAACATGTGAGCAGACATTAGAAAACCAAATCATAAAATAGACCAAAAATTTTCAAGAATCAATTGCTAATATGTCAGGTTTAAAAAGGATATTCGAAAACAGTGATTGCTATGTATTTGGTTCCACTTACAGGCAATACTACAAATTAAATGTTATGAATAGACCTGGGGCTTGTAAATTGCCACATAAACGTCTCATTCACTAATGAAACCTGAATTTTCCATTAATTTGATAAAGTTAACTACTAAGTACCTAACAAAGAGCCAAATGAGCCAAAGTAAATTAGCATTTTATCCAAAGTAACTTATCTAAAGTCAAATTCATAATTTCCCAATCGTTTTGGTGGAATTGCTTTATGACTGCTTAAACAGGTTTATTGCTCATTCAGGTTTATTCTTTCTTCAAATAAAAACAAGGGGATGTTTTCATAGGCATCAATATAATTACAAAAAGCATTTTGAGAGGAGTTTTTGTATACACTTCCCACTAAATACTACAAAGCATAAAGCCTGTGAAATCCCGTGTTCAAAGACGTAGAGATCCACAAAAAAACAAAATCAGGAAACAAACATTAAAATTAGGTGTATATAGGCAAATAACTTGAAAATGGCAAAGTGATGGACTGTTTTATATTTATTCTCTCTTCTTCAGTGAAATACAAGCTTGGCAAATACTACCCGCAAAACCTCAAATTCAAAGAAAGTGTTTTCATTGAAATTTAGCTGACAGTCAAGCTTTTGAGAACATTAAACACATCAAAACGATCAGTACACCACGTACTTCTCTTCATACAGTACATACTAAGCCCGGACCACATCACTCACATGAAATACCTCCACAACCGTGGCCTTCCACTCATCCACTGATTACCTCGAAGTAGGATTATTCTGGTTGCAAGCAAAGTGCTATTAATGACTCTTGGTTTTGCATTACTAAATTACAACTAGGATTTGTAGAGGGCTGGAAAAAGTTATAGAAAGGCAGTTAAAGTAATAGCTCTGTCGCTCTTATATGTGCTATTGTATGAGTTCCTAAACTACATGAGCATGAAGGGGTTTATATTCAGACGTATAAATGCGCACTCAAGTAAAAAGAAACTTTGTGTAAGAACCTCAAGTGCATCAAATGTTTATTTGTACAGGGTGCCTGTTAAACATTGAAAGCCTAAGATGTAAACACACGGATAAACTTCCACCAAAACCATGCAAGCGTACACATATTAAAACAGATATTACTCACCGATTTTTCAAAGCAAAGATGGTGAATGTTCGGTCGGGGTGCGGAATTCGGCAGCTCTTCCTGCTTTGATCCACATCTCTGTCAAGAAGAGGAGACAGCCATAAGCTCCCGTTTGGTGGTTCTTGCGAGACCCAGTGATTTCCCCTCACACTGTCCCCCGTCACAGCCGTGCCTCAGCCCCAGCTCCAGCCTGAGCCCCAGCCTCAATCTCAGCTCCAGGCTCACTCCCTCTTGCAGATACAGTCTGAGCCCCAAGCTCAGGGCTGCACAGCTCGCCTGCCACCGGCTGGGTCCAGGTCTGGTGAGGCCTGAAACAATAGGAGGCCATGAGGCTGTCTGCAAGGCTAAGCCTCTCTGCTAGTTAACAAGTCTTTGAATGAGGAATGTTAGCAAACAGACAAACAGCATGTCTGATGCATGCAAATAGCACAACCAGTCCAGTCACAGCCTTGGCTGGGCACATGAATAATTCAGCAGTCTATATGCTGCTCTCCCACATTACTCCCTCCCTCTTCCCGAATGAAATGCCTTCACTAGAATATGTGTGGCAAAGTATTCAAACCTTTGCTTTACCAACGGCCTTGGTCACAAAAATCTGTTTTAATACTTCATACAAACATGCAATAATAGCAAAAAGTGGCCATGTAGAGACACAACATGCAGGGCTACTTCTAACATTCTGCCGCAACAATTTGAAATTTCGCAATTACTAAAATGTTTTCTCTTATTGCCTTTTAATGTCTTTTGTTTGCAGCTGGCACCTGTCCCAGAAAGAGCTCCGGCTCAGCACACCACTCACTCTCCTGTTAGGAGAGCGAGTCGGTGTGAAAGAGAGAGAACAAGGGAGAGCGAGACGCAGAGACAGAGAGAGAGAGAGAGGACATGGGAAGGAAATAGGAGAGTAAAGACGAAGGAGGTGCGGTACTTCACGCCAGTCGCTGGCGCTGATGAAGGACATGTCTTTAAAACACAAACGTGTACCACTCTCAGATACTGGTCTGCTTGTCATCCATAGTGGTCATCCAGACCACGAGCCCACCACAGGCAGGTTACCCGTCACAAATGGCGCACTCCAGGTGGAACAAGGCCCATCACATGGCGAAACACCACCTTGACGAAATTTCCATCCAAAAAGATAGAAACTAAATAAATACTACTAGAAACCCATCAGCAGAGAAAAAAAATAGGAAGACGCGGTACATTTTTGGAAAACAAAATACAGAAGAACGGAAAAAACAGCGCCAAAATCCAAAGTGATGCAAAATTCAATGCGCCAAAAGTGCGAAAAGGCCCCTAAAAGCAACTTGTTGCCAGGTTTTGCAGAGCTGCTGTGCAGCTAGTTGGAGGCAGAGGGTTAAAATCCAGCTAGTAGTGAGTGAAAAAAAACCTCCGTCTATGGAAGGGCGGGCTGTGGGGAGGCCCTGACTGTAGAAATAGCAGCAGACTTTTTTTCTTTTTTTTCCCCTCGCAGAGCTCAAGTCTCCCCCTTGCGTGTGGCTGGAGCAGAAAGAGGGGAGCAAGCGAAACAGAGAGAGAAAAAGAAGAGAGAGAGAGAGAGAGAAAGAGAGAGAGAGAGAGAGGAGGAGACAGCGAGTGCAGAGCGAAGGGGAGAAATGCTCCGCTGATGATGAAATAGGAGGTGCGGCAGAGCGCGCGAACCAGTCACTTTTTCATCACATGTCCAACACGGCAAGGAACTGAATTTGCACTGGAGACGGGGGAGAAGGAGGGAGGAAGGGAGGGAGGGAGCATAAGATGGGTGGGAGACGGAGACACAGAAGTAAAGAGAGAGAGAGAGAGAGAGTGGGAGGGTGAAAAGCACTAAATGTGGGAGGGGTGGAGGAGGAAGAATGACACAGAAATCCACTCCTCCAGCAGCGCGCAGACGCAGTCCACACACTTACACGCCATACTGGGATACACTATACAGTACCTCAGCTACTATATCAACTAGTGAAAAAAAAAAAGCGAGGAAAAAGAGAATACACAGTCATTCAGAATGGACTGCCCTGCTGAAGGATCCTTGAAATATGCAACACTTTTGAGAGCTGGGCTGAATTATTAACCTTATCTCTTACTGTAGTTGTCACTGCAACAGTCTTGGGAGCACACTCTGAAAGGAGCACACACTCTCGGAGTGCATTAACTCTTTAGCATGCCACAGTGACTAGAGTGAATGCACAGAATAGACCAGATGCACACACACGCACGCACGCACGCACAGGAAAAAGATAAGCTTCCACAGTGTTTATTTCAGTAACATGTGGCAAAGAACGCACGGCGAGGACCCTCCTCCTTGCCCCGGCTCTGTCACAAAGCGAGCTAAGCGCTGCAGCTGAACCCTTGCAGCTATTTTGGCACCAAGTCAAAAGGCTGATAAGCATTTTTGGGTGAGACTTCACTGCTTTTCCTCGAGGAAAAACAGCTGCCACTTGCCCGGTAAAGCGCATTCAACAGTTCAGAGAACATTTCGAGAAACCTCCCCAGAGATGCCGATTCGTCCTGTTGAAAAGAGAGGAGGGATAAAAAAGAAAATAAGACGCTCTAAACAATTTGTCCTAACCAAATCCATGCACTGATTTACATGAAGAGTAAGCAAGCCAGAGAGTTAACCAGAGGGAGAGACCCAACCAGCATGGCCGTTTCCACCATCTTAGATTGTATTGATTATTCTTTGCTGTAACGTCTGTCTCTCTCACACACGCTAGCTCTCTTTCTCTCCCTGTCTGTACCTCCCTCCCTCTTTCTGCCTCTGTTCTGCCACCTTCTCTACTCGGCGATCACCATTTGGCTTTTTCCATTTGTGGCAGATTACTGTAACGCTATTGTACAACAACTTCCTGCCTCTTTTGGCTCTGATTCTAAAAACTGCAAAGGCAGAGCTCGTGGCTTCAACTTTTTCCCCTCAGCCTTGAACTACATGGAGCTCTATAAGGAAAGAAAAGGAGGAAGGAGATATGTAAAGTGTGTCTGTTACTGAGGAACTATTTTGATTGCATTTCTGCTTTATAGACTGCTGAGAATTAAAGAGGGCAAGAGGGGACTACATGCCTAGCAGAGACAATGAAAGAAAAAAAGGTGGGGGTTAAACTTTTCTTACTTTTACTCTGTGAAAAGTTTCTGTTGGTTTTGGAAGGCACTGTGTTATTAGTGGGGTTGAAGCTCAAGCAGATTTGTCAAACATGGCTGCTACTGCTTCAGGCTGCACAGTTTGTGAGGGCTGCTTTCATAACGCGGCCACCACCCCGTTCCTCGCCGGCTCTCTTCCTCACTACAGCAGCACAGAGACCGGATTCTCCACAAAAACTATTCTCCCCTCTGCACTTCTCTTCGCTCCACAGGTTTCAATAAAAACACAGGTGGCCAAACGCAGACGATGTGCAGACAGCAAGAGGAAGATGCCGGCATTATTTACACTATTTATTTGTTCTCCATCCTCCTTCCCTAAATGAGATACAACCTTGGTTCAGGCGTCTACATTGGCATGAGCTATAGAATCCTATTAGAAGGAGTGCAGCTGTACGTCACATCTCGCCATGCGTTTTAACCAATTGAGAAACCCATGACCTCATTATGGATTCAATGTATAAAGCTGTAATGTGTATATGTTAAGAGACCTTATTTGGGAATAACTTGGATCAAAAAACAGAATAAGTTAGAGGTCCAAGCATTGAACGTAGCTGTTTTAGAGGGCACTTTGCGTTTTTATGCTTGGTGTGCATACTGCACTTTGCATGGCATAAAGTTCATTTGAGGATACAGTTTTGGTTTTGGGTCGCCTGCCAGCTCTTACCACTACGCTCCTCAACATTGTTCCTCTGTCACGATTCCCAATAATTGATCCCGTTTTAATTTTACAGTCATAATTTATAATATTTTAGCAACTAATAGACTTTTAAAAGTGATTAAATAAATCTGTTTCAGATGAAATGCATTGTTAACCTATTTTTACTTCTTCTTACTACTGATATTTTTTTCAGATTAAATTATTAAATAAGATGAACGTTTTAAGAATCTTAACAATGACACAAAATTGTTACTGCTCTTTGATTTACATACTTAAGTAGAGATAAGTAGAGAAAAGCAACAGCTTTTCATCTGGAGCTGCAACATCTGTGTGATACAGAATCAGCCAATCAGGCCAATTGATAACACAATGTGAAAGAAAATGGCGGACGACGCCATGTTATGGACTCTGCCCGACATCATTTGACTATAATTTTTAGAAACAAAAAAAATCACTTAAAGTGCAAATCTTTTTGATGATTTTGTAAAAAGCATCATTACTTTGACTTTGAAATTTGCAATATTAAAAGTTCTGAATCTTACAAAAAGCTTTATATGTTAATATTCTACTGTGGAATAAATATGTTTAAAAATGCTTAAAAGATATAAATTGAATAGCAATATAAATGTTGTGCATATGTATCCAACTTATGTAAAATAATAATGAGGTTTATTATCACAAAATGATCACATGGATATCAGGGCCTTAAATAAACTTTCAGTCTCACACTGATTAAGCTCTTAGCCTCATACAGTATGAGCAGTCACGAGAACACACTAAACACATATTTAAGTGTCAGTCATGGGCAAACATTCAGATAAGGGGACACATTACATAGACACTGTTTTTCTATAGCTTTGTTTCTACTGCTACGAGAAACAGTGAGGAGAGCTAGAGGAATATGAAATTGCAAAGACAAACAATATTTGCACTTAGTCATTTGCAAACATCCAGGAGGCATTAGGAGGTTGGGGAGGGGGAGTGAGAGAGGGGCGGTTCTGTGCTTGGTCAGCAACCACCACTACATCAACATACTAGACATGATATGTAGCACATAAAAACACATATATATTCTAATGGACTTATTCAAGGGGTTAAAAGCTAACCACAAAAAGTACCCCTACACTACGAGGGAAGACTTTTTACTCTCCAGAAGCAGGAGCAGAGTCTATGAGGTGGTCTTGCTTAAGCCCCGCACGTGTCTAAACAACTTCTCTATTACACCCGAGACCTTTGAGGGCACTCCCCATCGAGCAGGGAACAAAGGCCATGACCCCTAGGTCAAAAGCGTTACACGGTAGGCCAAGCGAGCCCATTGAATGCTCCACTGCTGTTTGCTTTAAGAAGGTAAAGATCACTAACACATTAACTAACGCCGATTAGGGGGTTATCCCTCATGGGACTGAGGTCCCAGGGCAGCACATCACGTCTTATTAACACAACCTGGCCTTTGACCCTACCAGTCACCTCATGCAGCTGACTGTGACCACCACTTTCTGCTCTCTGTGTGACACACACACAGACAAGAAATGAAGAGTATCATAGCAAGGTGCAGCACAGCTTGAACAAATAATAGTTCTCTGGACAAACCAGAACAAATAATACAATACTATCACTGCACAGTATTTGCACTCCTGTTCAAAATGAAGGACGTTTGACTTGCATTAGCAGGCTGTGCATCATCTGAAAATAATCTGAGTAATATTTCCAATAAGTATACCTTCCTAATTAAACTAAAAATGATCAATGATTCATATAAATTGTTTTCAAGGCCTCTGACTTTAAAGCACGTGTTCTACTGAAGTTCATAAAATGGGAGCATGTGCAATAAAGTTCTCATCACAAAATGGTGGACACAAGACATGCGCAGTATTGATGTTCCAGATGATCATATGATGAAAGGCAAGAAAGGGACAATTTCTTAACAAACTCTTTTTGCAATGCTATTCAAACATTACTTTTGCATCAGCAGAGAGGTAAAAGTAAAATGTTGTGCTGAGCTTACTTAACCCATATGTGTCCAGAAAGATCAAGCCAATACCTTGTAATGAGACATTATTCACGCTCACCATCTTCTAAAATCTGCTCGTCGTGATCAGATCATTCGTCTCTCCTAAAATGGGAATATCAATTTATTCTAATCAGGATTGGTGAATTTTTCCTGGAGTGTTTTTCCCAAAGGTCAAGTTCATGTTTGTGCAAAGAATGTAAAAAAAAAAAAAACTGTTTTTCCAAAAGTTGTCTTCACATGGAAAACGTGGATATTACAACTGGGCACTTATTTGAAAAATAAACGATGTAATAGATGAATGGATTCTGGACATTTGAAAACAAAACCATGCAGTACAAAATTAATACATTTAATTTATTTTATAAAACATATTCATTTTGAATTTGCTATTGGGTTAAAAAGCTGATTAAGACAACAAACTGCTGTCTGTTTGCTTTCTCAGCAAGTGCTGCCCTCGTATATAATTAAAAAAGCAAAACACATTAGAGCCAATGCTAAATACTAATTTATGAGTATATAATAAAATATGTATGCAAAATTTTAAATATTTTAGTTGAATTAATAACTGTAAAATGCATAGCTCTTTTTTTCTTTATGTTAGCTTTACTGTAAGGTGTAAGAGGGAATTTATTACTAAAAGAGAAAAACATCAAGGATACTGATTTTGTTTTTGTAAATATTTAATAATGTATCAATTGCATGGGTTTAATGCATAAAACCCATCAAAGTTTTGCCATCTTATTTAATTTTGTTTCTGCAAATAAATTCTTAATTACACCGTAGCATATATACAACCTATACACATATATTCTCCCCCCAAATAATTGCATAATAAAGCTATATTTTTATGTTCCCTGGGTAGAGATACACACTGGAACTTAATAAGAATTGTGGAAAATTAAGCTTCATAAAAGGGTGTTTATATTGACTTTCAAAAGTTTGCTGTTACATAAATACTAAGGGAAACAGATTTCAGTTACAGCAAATAAAAGTAAATTACATGTTTGCATCTGTAATATAACCATTAGCATTTTGATTTGGATTTAAATGAATACAGTTTGTTATGATGATTATAATGATGAAGGTCTAATAATTAAAGGCAATACTTTTTTCCCCCTAAAGGAATATATCTGATCACTTGGTGACACATTTTAAAACATGGCACATTTCAAAGTCACTTCATTTGTAAATGCATGAATGTTTAGTTTTATTTTATTCGAATTTCAATTGACATCGCCTACATTATTTTACAAATTGTCCTTCTTGACTCTTCTAATCTCAAAACATAAAGCAGAGCATTGTTTTTTACATGCGCCAGTTAGCTTTTGACCTACTGCCTTCATATTTGACAAATCAAAAATACAAAATCTGAAGAAATCTTGTCATTGTCATGAGATGAGCTGTGTTTTAAATCATTTTAAAAGGCATATTCTAAAGAAACTACATTTGTAGAAAGGTCACGAACACTGGATCAATTCATCTTAACAATAAAATAAGATATTTCTTAAGCAGGAATTAACTCACCTTGCTGTTTCTCACAGGGCTCTGAAGGAAGAAGAGGAGGGAAAGAGACACAGAGAGAAAAAGACCAAGGGAGAGTTTCTCCTGGGAACAAGCTGGAAATTATGGACCTATTCGATATCAGACCTCAGAGTGGACAACCTATCCAAAGAGGGACGCGCCCTAACTGTAACTAACAACTACTTCTGGCAGCCCTTCAACAGCCAAACATATTGTCCTGGATCAGGGCAGCTTTCGTATGGCAACATCGAACTAGGGCAGCTTAGGCATGAAATCCACATCAAACTAGAGTATCAATAATGGTATCAAAATGTTGATAAAGTAGAATTAATGTGTTTTATGAGTTTATGAGTTTTATGAGTTGTAGATTGAGCTGTAAACAACTACTAACTTCAGCAAGCTGAGACAAAAAGCGGATCAATCCTGACAGTCAGTGCAGATCCTTTATTTAATTTTATTAAATATGATTATGTATTACACACGTATCCTTTTTTTAAATTCTGCGATATTACAAGACCAAAATTAAACCCGGATACAACATGGTACACCGATTTAACCTTAATGTCAAAGTCTGAAGATCTAAAAACTATATTATAATCGAAATAAGCACAAAAATGTTTCACATTAATTATATGAGATGAGATTAATTATAATGTAGAATAATTTGATTATAAAAGATACTAACATTTTCTTCATATTAATTGAGAACTCCTTTAAATAAAGTTACTATGTATGAATTGTAATGTAGTAAAAACCCAACATAGATAATGGTTATTAAGTAGTTTTTCCTAAACTGCACTGTAAAAATACTGATCCAAGGCACTATGTTAACGGAGGTACCGGGGCAAATGATCAAAAGTCAATGATGTGTAATAATAAAAAAGGAAATTCTCCTTTTCTGTCCACTTGACTAGCCTGCACCGGGCTTCTACATACCTGACCCCCCCCCCCCCCCCCTCCCGAGGGCTGCTAATACCTACTTTAAACAGCCTTGGCCATTTGTTTTATTCTCCCTCCACACTAAGCCAGGAGTGCACAGGCCTGGCATTTTAGGGGCCACGTCACAAACGCCGGTGTCTGCGCCGCAGGGCTGCAAGGAGTCCATCAGGCGAGCCATACACACTCAGCAGTTCACTGCCTCAACAAACACTGTTATGTGTGCTGTTTTGTTATCTTACACACTCTCTCTAGCATCCTTGCTCTACTGAGAACAGCAAAACATGCACCTGCTTTATCCATTTCATAAACATGCTCTCCTCCTGGTGCCTTCTCCAACACAGACCCACTGAGTGCCCTGAATCCCTTCACAGCACTTTCTCTCTTTTGATTACCACAGGAAGATTAGCTCAGTCACAAAATAGACAGATAGATACTCCATCCAATTCCCAATTCAGCAATGCCATTTAATGAGCTTGATAACCGTTTCTAACTTTCTGCACAGTAAAAAAAAAAAAAAAAAAAAGGATCTGTGGCTTCCTTTAAAATTGGACACAGTACTGATATTGATTTGAAAGTGACAAGGATAAATCACTGATTAGATAAATTCCACTTGGGCTGACAGACTGTAATTGATGTGCATAATGTTATCAGTAGGAGGATATTTATCTATGTGGGAGAAAAGCAGCGCTTCATAGGTGCGTAAAACAGAGGTTTTAATACTCTGTGGGCTGTTACCATTCCAGTAAAATATTATTTTTAAGATGAGCGAAAGACATGCTTCAAATATGATGCAGACACTATACTATACACAAAACTGTTTTTTATTTTATTTTATTAAATGTATTACTTCTACCCTGTCTTTTGCCATGGTTGTCCATATTTTAAGAGTATGTAGGCATTGAAAGTAATGGCCATCTGAGGACATATTGTAAATAGACATTACTGTAAATATGAGCCTTTACGGTACAGTAGCGGTTGTTAGCTGCTTTTTGAGATAATAACTGGCCAGTGTCTTTAAGTGGACGAATGAGTTCGTACAGATACAGTGATTGTTCTATTACTCTGTATTGTGTTTGTGCCCATCAGAGGAGCAAGTCTAGGCACTGAAGAGCTTAGTTATCTGAGGACATGCACACTCTACAAAGGGGTTTAACAGAGTTTTTTCTCTACAGGACAGTTGTTTGCTCCTACAGGGTATACTAGATATACTGGGCTACTAGGTACAGAAGATGAATATGCACTTTAAATTATCAAAATATTTTAAGTTGTTTGTTCTCTTTCTTATGTAAATGTGCAATAACTTTTTGCCTGGAAATGTTTTAGGTTGTCTGTTTTCCATTTGAGTTGCATTTCGTGTGAAGTGTGTGATAAAAATGTTTATTATTATTATTATTATTACTATTATCATTATTTCTCATTTTGTCAATTTATTGGTGCTAAATTATTACTTTCTGCAATTCAGTGTCCCTGTGTATAAATTACATGCACCACATATGCTAAACTGGGCTGACTAGATAAGTGTGTAATAATTCTCGGTTTTGCCCATCATCATCATCATCAGGCTAAAGGTGTGGACAGCATGCGGGAAACTGTGATATGACAGCCCTTGACCTCTCACACCAGCTTAGAGAGGCAGAGGGTCAGGCAGAGGACATGGCGGTAGAGGGAGAAGTCAATCTTATCCCTCCGTTCCGCCACAGGCCTGTGTGCAGCGACAGCAAGATGAGCTAGAGGGCTTTCCAAAATCCACACTTGTTTGGCTGGGAGCAAGGCATCAGGGCCGTGTGCATTTCAAAGGAAATGCTGAGGAAAGCGTTTTTTGTGGCAGCACCCATGCACTTGACAGTGTCTGTTAGCCTGCCTCTGTGTCTTTGCTCCGTCCCCACCCCGACTCAATATTCCTCAACACCAATATCTGTCATCTTTAGTAGCCAAAATGGCATGCAGCCCATTTGTCTAACAACGGTGGAGAATTCTACCTTGTCTCATCTTGATAAGATTCTCACGTGTACGGACAATTTTTCGCCATTATCTCTACACATTACAAAAACCTCCAGCTCTGCTAAGCAGCGTAGGGCCGAGGGGTTAAAAGGCAGGAGGCACCGAAATGAGAGGGAGAGAAAAGCATCAGCTCTCGGACTGCTGTCAATTGAGCCTGTGCCTCTGTAATGAGGGGGGGGGGGGAAATAACCTGGCACAGAACCAACCACTAATGCCCCTTAAATGTCAGAGACTGCAGAAAGGAAGGGAGACAGCAAAAACGATAACACATTCATATTTCAGTATGGCAGATGCTGTAATGCGTTGATGCTTCACACTGAGTGCACATGAGGACACCATGCAGGAGAGAGAAAAAAAGAAGGCAGACATGAAAAATGGGAAATGCAAAAGCGAAAAAAGGACTTTGCAGAAGTGATGGAACCAGCCCCATCTGATGGTTGTCTCTATTCGACAAAGTTCAGAGTGGATCTATCTCACTCACACTCTCTCTCTCTCTTTCTCTCTCTCTCCGCAGACGAAAATCTGGCGGGGTGGGGGTCGGGGGATGGGGTTGAGTCTGGTGTTGGGGGTGGGGTTGGATTGCTGGAGAGAGTGATCTTTTTTTCCAGCGGGGTGAAAGGCGGACGGTCATGTGTGCAGAGCTCATGACAAAAGGCCCTTTTATGTGCAGCGTATGCAGATAGAGGAGGCTCCTTTGTGCACAGATGGAGATCCCATGCCTGGGTCTGCCTGCGGCAGAGAGGGAAGGGAGGGAGGAGAGGGGAGAAGAGTGTTGGTGAAGGGAAGGCAGGGGAGGGAGGGGTGTCTCTGGCACTGAGTGCCATCACTGTGTCTGGTGGGGGGAGGGGGCAGGGAAAAGGAGAACCAAGCCGTACTGGTCCTACCAGGTTCATACACTGGGGAGGAGGGGCCACAAGGCTTGCTAAGAAGATACCAAGACTGGTAACCCCATAGCAGGATCACAGAGGGAGGGAGCCCCATCTACTGTCTCGCAAGTGGACCAGGGTCAAATATTATTTGCAAATAATCTCTAGTGTTTGTTTTAAGCAGCTTGGGAAAGCATGGTTTGCCACATATAGTGTCAGAGAGTTTAGAAAAGTACAAGAAAGCATGTAAAACTTATCTGATACTAACAAGGATTATTGGGTCAGAAAAGCTTAACCTACTTTTTAATGCCGACTATCACATGCTCCTAACAGGATAAACAATCAAGCATAAGCACCACTTGACCACAATTGTACGTTTGACCAGCTAAAAAGGGGCCAAGTGATCATGTGAAAGATCAAGGTGAAAAAATGACATCCAATGTCAAGTTCAGCTTCACATGTATTCGCTCACAGATGACTCCACCACAGTCTGCTACACTATTATCTCTGTGCTGTTGCTTTGGCCCTTGTGCAGTCTCTGTCATGCCTGTAATCTATCAATCTCTGGATAAGTATGTCAGCTAAATGTTGAGTGTCTATTCTATCCTGATGCCACCTCTCCCCTGAGAGGCTAGGTGACTCCCACTGACATCCCGTCTGCTGAGAAGACGTCACATCCTTTAAGAGGCCTCCTCCCACTGACCAGGACATCTTAACACTATAGCCAGACAGATTCCTATCCTGCCAGAGCACCAAGTGATATGGCCCTTTTCACCAGTGGACAGATGGACAACACCCCCCACACTGACAGTCACGTTAACCCCTTCACATAAGGCTGAGGCTGCTGATACACTTGCACTGAGCTGAGAGTTGTTAACATTCAAATGTAGGAAAATGGGAGACATTAGGAGTTGTCTTACAGAGATCTGTCTGGGGATGCATTAATTAACATGCTTGATAGCTAATGAGTTCATGTTAGCTAGAGAGCTCATTATCTCACTATAGTAAGCTTGCTAGCAAGAGAGTGGGCATGAACAGTTTTCCCCACCATAATACAATTTCATTGCCTTTGAATGAAACTCATGAGTTTGTGGTTTTTGGCATTGGTGTCAAACAAGGTGTTCAAGGTTAAACCGATGAGATCGCCACTGACAAACAACTGAAAAGAAAAATAATTGCCACGAGTCTTTACCTTGTTCTTGTTTCAAAAGTCGCAAATGACTGTGTTTTGTGTATTCCCATGCCTGGTCAAGGAACACAAAAAGAGTGGAGGACAAATGACGTACCAACTACAGCAATTTTAAAAAATGTCAGTAAGTGCTCAAGCCGTGAAATTAACTTTTTGGGATCACCTGCCAAATTTAGCTACTTAGAGACTCAGTATTTCCACTACCCAAAACAGTTTTCTGTTGATTATGAGCCATTGCATCATATGGCATTGCCAACTGCAGCCCAACTGCACAGATATCAACAAATCTATATCTATGTACAAAATAAAGACAGAGAGAAAGCCACAAAATAGTTTATCCAATTATATTTTTTTAGATTCATACACCATGCTTCCATGGAGAACACTGTGCAGTGCAATTATTAGTGGAGAAAATCAGAACTGCAGTCCATGTGACACCTTTAGAGCCAGAAAGACTTTTAAGCCAAACAAATTCCCTATAAAGAAATTTAAACTATAAAGACAACTCCCTAAACAGCACAAACATCCTTTGTATTATCACATTTTGAATGATACATCCATTGTATATTTTAACAGCTTCATTGAGATATTTCTCTCTCTGTCATTAACCCTTTTTCAGTGAATGCTCAGTGTTTAATATAACCTGGAAAATCAGGCACTGTTACACTACACTGTTTTATTTTTGGTTAAAAAAAACAAACCCAAGTGATTCACAGCCATTTGTCATTTCCTCATCTCGCTTCCTCTTCTTGTTGCCCCAGTCAAACATCCCTGCATGATTGACATAACTTAGATCACAGTCTAACATTCAGACAGACTGAAATTTAGAATTTGATTAAGCACATTTGATTCAGACTTACATTTGGCAGATTGGCGGGTGTAGATTTCAGGTCCTGAGTGTGTAACAAATCTTGAATTCTGATCTATCAGTCTCCATGTCAGTCCAAAACAGCGTGCCTGTTTTATAAGGATTGTGCTAGTGTTAATTAGCTAGCATTAAGCTACCAAGTAAGTAAGTCAAGTTTATTTAGTATAGCACCTTTCACAGAGCAAAGTCACAAAGCAATTCACAAGAGTAAAACTGTTAAAAATAAGACTATAAAAACATTAAAAAGAAACATAATAAAACATAATCAACAGACCTTAAAAATACACAATAACAATCTACTATACAGCATGAGGCTAAACAAAGGCCAGTTTGAATAAAAAACAATTGTTAGCCCTCTAGCTATCCTAATATAACATTTTGTTTGCCCAATAGCTAACTAACACGAAATATTATAATTTGTTGCCATTTTTCATAATGGTGGTCATTAAGGAATGTTCTATACATTAATATTTAATCAAAATGACTCCTGCTAACGTAAAAAGGTTGCTAGTAGCCTAGCTTATCCCACAGAAAATTAATGCTTATTAACTCCCCACTTTGCAGTTCTGCGCAACTTCAGCCACTTTCAGTTTTTTGTTTTGTTAGACAAACTATCATAACCATATAATGCCTTAACAATGACTTCTTATAAAACTGTGGGCTGCCACTCCCAATAAAAGGCGCTAACACAAGCTAACTGTATGCTAACATTACCTGCCCAGCGGGAATTGTGACATGGCAGAGAGCCAAAGTAATGCTTGAGTCATATATTTAGCAAAAATATTTTTCTCATGAGATGGCAGACCGACCAAACAGGGTTTAAACACCAGTAAATATTGGACTTACATTCAACAGGTGGTCGGAGAGGTTTCCAAAGGTATTCCCATGTTGTTCTGTTATGCTAGTTATCGAAATAAGCAGTACTTTGTTAACCCGTTAGCCACTACATATTAGCCAAAACAACATAACACTGCTAGCTAAATTCTCATTGCTGGGAGTTTGTTTTGAGGTCTTTCTGCCCCCTTGTGGTCAAAAATTGGTCAATGCAGCCTTGAAAGCTCAGTTCAAACCATGATAGCTAAAATTTTATTTTATATTATTCATTATTTTATATATATATTTAAGGTTTTATGATTTTATCTGTAATCCTCTTGATGATGTTCCCATATTTGCCTGCAAGTGTAGACCATTATAAATTTCTGTAATATCTGTGTAAAAATACCGTTTTAAAGTATTCGTTTTTATTGTGTTTTTTGCTTAATTTTAAGCAAAGTATTTTTTAAATTATCACAGTGTTGGTTCCTATATATCCTCATGAACTACTTAATAGGATATACCAGTAATACGTGTTGTAAAATTTCTGGAAATAGCCATATCGCCAAGTCTGAACCATTATTGTTGAGTTGAGACTTCACTCAGATTTTAACTTAATGATGTGAGCCTGGACTTAGATGTGCATTTGGTGACTCATGAACATCTCTATACTATGCTGTCTCTCTCTCGCTCTCTCTCTCTCTCACTTACACACACACACACACACACACACACACACACACACACACTCACACACACACACACACACAAGCAAGCAAGCAAGCAAACCTGATGGCGAGCCCAACAAAGTAGGCTTAGGCTAATTAACGTGATTAGGTGTTTTTGTCTGAGTACTGTCTTGGTTTGCTGGCTCTGGCCTAACCCATGCCCACCCCGCCTGCAGTCTGCCTGCCAGGAGGCAAGGAATGAAAGGCTGGCACTTACTCGTCTCTCCTCTATCTGATCCCCTGTTGCTACCCTAGATGCCAACAAAGGTATTTCTGCCCCTAATCAACAGACTGGGAGAGGGAGAGAGATATGGAGGCATGCTTGTCTACGATAGAAAATAAGGCAATAGGGTTTAAATTCACAATAGTATAAACTACTTTTCTATTATTAAATTGGATCCTTTTAAGCCAAATCAGTGCTTTAAAACCTTTTATTAAACTATCTTTATTTAATCTTCATCTCATGACTCAAGCGAAATCAATACATGATCATATCTTCTCCTGATCAGACTTTCTCACAGAAAGCAGATAGATGGTCCTAATATATTGCACTTTGGTGAATCAAGACTGGTGACACACTAGGGAAATTTGGGAAAATAGAATCAGAAGCTGGGTGAAACAAACAAAGACGAGAGGATGATGAAGATGGCGACGAAGAGGAAAACTCTCTTTGGCATGTTCGATATCCGCCTGTCTCAATTGACCTGTAAAATCTTCGAGACTGGAACAAATGCAAATAGCGCTGACTCGCTTGCACCAAAAAATCCTGAAGGCTTTTCAAATGAACTCACTCTCACAATGGTGGGGTGCCCAGAGCAGGGTGAATATACAGTCTGGGCTCTGAATGGCACAATGTGTGAGAGCCAAACAGGGAGCTGTGAAGTGAAGGCTCAGGACCCTCCAGGCTGCCTGCCACTGTTGAGCTGAGCCTCGGCTGCTTCCACAGCACAAAGCTGACCACCACCTCTACAGCCCTCTGCTCGGCAATGCCTGGCTAACACTGCACTGCAGACCTGAGCACAAAACAAAATTCAAAATGGAAATTTATATCAGAAATGACTAATACTAATAATTTTAACATTAAAAGCTAATGTGGGCATAGCCATGAGCAAGGCATACAAGCCCCCTAGAATTTGAAAACAGTGTATTTTTAAGGTTAGAGAGAACTCTTAATGTAAAACAGGGCAGCACTGCAAAAGAGTTTTCTTAGTCAATCTCTGCTGATAAATTAAGAATAAAAAGTCACTTTCTGAACTTAACCAATTCACTGTAAACTGTACAAAAGACCTGCTTAGTTTATCTTTAAACTATTAAGGTTTAGTTGCCACCTCCTTGCACGTTATCATGTGGTTACACAGCAAATCTGACAGTTGAGAGGTTTAAATTCCTGCAGCAGTAAATGTCAGTCATCAGCCATGTTGAAGTGCCCTTGAGCAAGCTCCTTTCTGCTTTCTCATTTCTGGATATACTGAATGAAAACAGGAAAATCTAATGCTACCAAGGGTCTTTTAGTTGTCACACAAAATTTAAGAAACATGGATTGATTCCTTTCTCTATATTTCATCAGCATACAGTGCACCTGTCACCGTACTGTGAAACCAAGTTTTCTGTTATTGTGTTTTTTTTTTTGGTTGGAGCTCAATGGTTTAATCGCATCTTGAAAATAATTATAGCTCCAATAAAACACTATTGGTATTTTATAGTGTTATTTACTTCAGCCATTGTACTTCTCCAACTCTGGAGAAGTGGATGTGGACCCCAGGAAGACTAGCTATGGATTAGGGCACAGCTAATGGGGATCCTAACAAATAAATAAACAAATAAATAAATAATAAATAAACTCTAATTCTAAGCTAAAACTTTAAAAAAGCCCATGTCAGTTATTACAGTAAATTGGTATTAGTATTTTTTGATACTAACAGCTGTGAGAACAAACTTATCTAATCACCTTTCTCTTGTTTCTCTCTGGTTATTTTGAATATTAATGCTACAGCATATTTACATTTTTTAAAACTCTGTAATTGATACTGCAGAAGTGAAACATTTAATAAAACCAGTCCGCACCAACTTTTTAAAATCAAACTTATCTTTGTCGTTGTACAGTACGTTTAAACAGCACTTCACTGTACAGCCCCATTTCCATATCCATGACTGAGGAATGTTTTGGTAATATCTCTTTAAGAGAAGGCTGAGCCTACAGCTGTGAGAGCTCTCTGCTTTGCTGCTCCTCTTATTTCTACTTTCAAACTTCATTTTCAGCCCTTGCAAAGATTTTCAGAGCCGCTCTCTGGACGTTGGCAGGCACTTTCACCAGCAGCCAAACTTCCCAGCATGCCTTGCGGCGGGGCTGGCTTTGTTCACAAAGTTAACTGTGAAGTTGCTCTGCTCGACATGAGATACAGAGCCTGCTTCACTCTTACCCGGTTTACATGAGATACATAATATACTGTCAGAAGAATGTTGTTTTCACATGCATACTGTATTTACAGCTCTTAATTTTGCACTGTCTTTCATTATACCAATATTGAATATACTTTCAAGAATCTCTTACAACTTTTGATGCATAACTATAATTTGAAAGCTGTGGTTGAAAAAAACCCACACTAACTTCCAAACAGTGGTTATAACTGACATATTATAATGTTTTATATCAAATGTCTTCTTTCATCATCTCTCCAAATACTTGAATTAAACCACTGGAATTAAAGACACATCTTCAATCACACTGCCCTTAGTCCACTTTCTGTAACAGATGCATCATCAAAGCTACTTAATAGCCCAAAATGGGACCTATTTTCTATGATGCACAACTAAATTACATTTAATCCTAACACCATGGAAACAGTTCCAACTCTTTGCTCCAAAGTGGATATTACATCTCCACTGGATGACATGCAAGGGACAGTACAGGCTGCCTGCAGCATCTGGTGGACACCTGTAAGACTGCAAGTCACTGGAGTGAATAAGAGAGGCCTTTGTGATTCTGCTAAGTCACCAAAATCATCTTGGCCAGAGTATACTGACCCTCAGTGCTCCAGAAGGTTTCAAAGCCTCCAGCACGGCAGCCATGTGGGGTATTTAACCTGAGCGTTCGATCACTAAATCAAAGGCAACATAAATAACAATGAACAGTCAGCGAATGGCAATAAAAATATCAACACCAATCTGGTCAGCCAGACAGGACCAGGTTCTTAGGGCGGGCAGCAAATCAAGTTCTGCCCACATTTTCAGTTGTTTCCAAGGTCACTGACACGGAAAGAACAAGCCAGAATGACCTGTGCACTTGATTTTTAATCATTTCCAAGTAGTTTCATTGCGACCTGCAACTTCTTGGAATGAAGTACAAAGGGAGAGAGACTTAGAACTGCTTCTGTATGTTACTCAGGTCTTAAAAACTCACACATTTGCACAGTCAACCATCCCTCACATGTGTAAAGTTAGAGACATGCTACACAGCAGATTATAGAAACAGTGGACACAATTAAATCAACATCTGTAAGATATAATGCAATCAAACAGAACATCTATTATGCAATAGATTCTACCCATGTGAACCACAATGTTAAATTTGTATTGATAGTTTTTTAACTTGAGGCCATGGTTTCTGTGTTTTTGCCTTTCATTACATTACATTGTAATGTTATATTATTATTATTATTATAACAATATAGTGCCTCTGTTATTTTGTCCACAGTGCAGACAATCAGTAATCATCATCTCATTGAATCATCCAACACACCACTTAGTTATGAAAGAGATGAAACAAACGGCTCTCTGACACACTCGGCATAAATTTGTACGTTTCAAAAACTTGTATGTATTGCATGGCTATTATATTTTGCAGATGTTCGGGTTACTGTGTTCACCTTCTGTATATATAAAGTACTCACAGTGATTGTTTCAGGGCCTTTGTTTTTTCTTCATTCGTTGATCTGTTGGGTAAACAGAAAAAAAAAACACCCTCTCAGTATGTGTGGGAAAAAAAATGTGTCTGGTGACAAAATCTTAAGCTCTCAAAGACAAAGAAACCGGTTCAACATGTGTTTTAACTCAAGCACCTCAGACCTGTATCGTAGTATTGTAGCTTTAGCTTTTTCATTTATGAGGGCTAATCACTACAAGTGAACCAGATCACAAAGGGACAGTCACTGACACCAGAGCAATTACATTGTACAGGTCTAATCTCTTACACAGCACTTAGGACAGTTTTAAAGGCCACCAGGGCACACTGCGGAGCTCCCTTAACTGTTAGGGTGCAGTTTGGTCCATTTTACAGCCACTGGGGCACAGGCCTGATTGTTAAGACCAGGGAAAGTAATCCCTGGAGTCAGGCCACTAAACCTGCTCTGTCCCTGTAACCATGGCAGCAGACAGGTAGTGTCTGGGTCACAGGGCAAACATGGCCGGGCTTCAGCACTGGCCGCCGGTTAATAAAAAACTAGCCCAGTGTGAACGCACACACATGCAGACAAACGCACGTGTGCATTGACACAAAAGCAAATGTGAATGTGAAATGTACATGCATGCACATAAACACATACACACACACACACACACACACACACACACACACACACACACACACACACAGGTTCAGGTGAAAGTTGGCAGCTGACCTGAGAACTGATACAACCACAGAGCGGTACTAGGTTTCAGTTAATCACCAGTGGCACTGGATATTCAAAATGGCTAAAACACCATCATCACAAACTAAACACAATTACTCACAGTGACAGGTGAATGGTAAAAAGGGCCCAGAATTTTTTTTTATTACTTTTTTTTGCTAAATTTTAAAACAGCAATATGTTTGGAAAGTAATTCATTACTTTACATTTCATCCATGTATTTATACATCTCCAGAGGGGTCTATGGATGGAGCAGGTAGGGAGGAGACTCATAGCTGGACTGACTTTTCATTCACAGCATGGTCTTTGTCATCAGACCAGTCTGCCTGTCTCTGAGCATTTTCTTTTTTAAACATTATGGTCTCATTACTTTACTCCACTATTGCATTATATTACATGTGCAGTCTAGGCACTCGTAAAATACATCTTTAAAAATATAGAAACATTTCAGAGAACACATGCTGCTATCCCAGGCCCCAAAACGCTGTCATTTGAAATAAAGGTGATAAATAATGATGTGCAGGGTACGAGAAGAATTGTCCAGTTGATTTTTTTGCTCTTCACAAAATGCCCAAACGATGGTCTGGTCTGTCTTGCCCTTTTGAAAGAAACACATGATCTCCCCTGGCCTTTTCTCCATTTACCAGCTCTCCCTCTCTCTTTTCAGTTGCTATGAGACACTCCAGCTGAAGCCAAGGCTTCCACAATTCATTACTGGAGGAACAAAAGCCAAAGCACTGGACAAAGCAGAGCAGACCAACTCAAACCAGCTCCCACTTAACACACACATCACACCTCTGAGTGCTCTGCTGACATACAAATGGCCAATTCAAGACCTCTCCTTCTTCCTTTTTAATCTATTTTTCACAATGCCAGTGGGATGAAGAAAATGCTCAAAATACACAGTAAGAAGTCAACAGGTTGAAGATTTGCCACATTTGGAGATCACTTAAGATTTCCTATATTCTTCACGAGACATGATTCTTAACAGCATCAAAAACGTTTTGAAAGGATATCAGGCAATAAAGTATTTCTACATACAACAGCAAAAATAACATTTTAATATGTCTTCCAAGGTGTAACACACAGCTTTGTTTTTTTTTTTTAGGATTTTGTGCCAATGATTGAACAGGCTACAATGTACCATCAGTGCAACATCACCTGTCTCTGGCTTTCCACCAGCTCTGCCTCGCCAAATCATGAAACATCTCTTTTCTCCCCAGCCAATCAGATCTCAATCTCTGGCTGTTCTCATGCAAAGAAAGAGAGGGGGAGGCCAATGAGAAATGGCCCTCCTCCTTCCCCTCATATCCTACACACACGACAATCACCGTCTGAGAAATGCCAACGGACGGGCAATCAGTCATTGTAATTAGGCTGGCTGCCATTCCCAAGCCTTCATAATTCAGGCTGGAGCTGGAGGACATACAGTAGGTAGTGAGAGCCCAGCTGCCGGCTGCCACAGCCCACCCCTGGCTCACCCAAACCTCAACACAGGCCACTCCCTCTCCCCTCTTCCCTCTCCACTCCCTCTGATGGGGGGACCAGCAGAATTACGGGGGGCTGGCTGACTGCAAAATTAAAAACTCACCCCCATCTCCCTCCCTTCCTCCTTGTCTACATCCCAAAACCGCTCCCACTCACACTTTCTTTTCACTGCACTGCAGAGTTCTGTTCTCCAAACTGCACGAGTGCGAAAGCAGATGCCTTGTGCTGAGAAAATGGCTTTTAAAAAGAGGAAGGGTCTTAATCTAAACACATAAAACGCCTCTATAAAAAGTGGGCTAGTGTCATTTTCCCCGTAGAATTTTATTTGAAGGTGTAAAGCCTACAGATGGCTATTGTCCACGCGGTTTCTAGGTGTAGGGAACACTGGATTTACAGTACAGACATGGCTTTTTCCTCCTTGGAATTCACAGCTAAACAGGAAGCTATGGCAGTATTCTGCAGAGATTTATTTTATTTGCTTAAAGGCCGTGGTTGACTCAGAAACTGGCTTTGCCTGTTGTATAGGACCTGAAGTTTTCTTGGCAGTGAAATGAAGAACTGCAAGTTCAGCCAAAATAGACAATAAAGCAGAATGGAGAAACATGCCAAATTGCTGGGGCAATTCAGTCCAGAGGCTCATTTTTCCAAAATGATTCACACTGGAAAGAAAAGCATTTCCCTGTCCTTAGATGAACTTAGTGTGCTCTCTGTCGGCTTTACAAGGAAGCTGTGGGGGAGGGAGGAAAACGTGTGCGCACTCAATCACACACACAGACACACACGTGCGTGTGCATACACATACACATGACCACACAGCCATCACTGCAGATTCTTTGCTCACTGTGGAATTAGGTCATGCACATAAAAGCCCCAAACACAGACACACATATAAACATGCACTACTTTAAAAAGACATTTTCAAAGTCACAGGGGAAAACCACATACATGGAAACTTTGCAAGAAAAACCCAAATACCAACAGGCGAGCTGGGTAAGTGCCATTTTACATGTACTGTACTCTGTATTGTACACTAACAGCTTGTACCATAGCTATGGGACAAACAGCGTTTGTTAGCATGTACTCAGCTTTCAGTGCAGCAGCGGCAGCACAGTTGAGGAATGAGGGAGGACTAAAGGCAAGTTTTGCATCAGTCAGCAGTGTCCTGAGGCTGGTTTATTGGCTTGTCTAGCTCAGCTGCCTGACAGTGTTCACCTGTTCCTGCTCCCCACTGCAGGACGACAGTCAACAGTCTGCTGCAGCACAGCAAGAACAAGAAGCTCAAACTTATTTGTCATTATTTGTTCATCACCCACAAAGACTGCCTTTGAAAAAGCAGATGCTATAAATTAATACACTGAAATGAATACCCACAGAAGTAGCCTCATTACAATAAATGCCACAAAATAATAAAATGCTTTTACAACCAAAAATGTAACAGGGCTTAAAAAAATGCTGCATGCTTCTGTATGTCAGCATACTGTAACATAATATCTAGAGCTTGTGATGGATCTTGTGGAGTGCGGCTCACTTTGTAAATATCCACTCATTAAGTCTCATAGTAAAATTAGATCTTGCACTAAGCAAACATTAAGCATTAGGTTACATAGAAAAGTTAAAAGCCTTCTGTATGGTTTTGCCAGGAGCTTTTATGCACTCATAACTATGCTGCTACTAATGACAGTAAATATTTGCGCAGCTGTTTTGGAGTGCATCAGTTATATGCAACAGATATAATATTAGATCAAAAGAATGATGGAAAGGAGAAGGAGATTGAGGAAGCACATCGAGGACCAAAAATATGTGTTCTATTTTACTGTCAGACTAAATCATAATCTTTTCACTGTCAGTGTTGAGAACCTGCTTACTCATCAGATTATGCTCTGAAATCTTTAATAGCTGCTGTAATATAATTAATGATTCACCCGATGTTCATCCAGTGAGTTTCACAAAGCTATTAACCGATGAGCTCTACAAGCAATAAAGAATTGAAAGACATTATAGAGACATGTACACACACATCTGGACAGAGGCATGAATGTGTTTGGACGATGGTAGGGCTGTGTCATATTATATAATCTCAATCTGCAATCTGTTGTTGCAGAAAACAGACAATCCTTGAAATGTAGGTAAATACATAAAATAATACAAATATATGGACAGAATTACACAAGCGTTAAACGGCAGTGGCTGCCGAAATAGTTTTTGGCAAAGGTTTTTGGTTCTATACAAGTGTATGAGACAAAGCAGGAGTTTATTTCAACTGTTTAAAAAAGGATTTGGAAATGTTGTTTCAGACGTTGCTACTGTACAGCTGTAAATAAAGAAAACCTTTATTTCCTCTTTCGGAACGGCAAGTGAGACTGAAGCTAAAATGCAGAGCTGCTGCAGTGGGTCTTTGCACAAGACACTCAATCTGTGACCTCTGACCACCGTGGAGGTCGGTGGGGAATAAGCAAAGGAAAGAAAAAGTCCCTATGAGAAACAACAAGAGCTTCGATGTTATTATTATCTGTTCTAATGTGCAGTTTTACTTAGAAGGGTTTCAGAGTTTGAGTTTGGTGTCCAGTTTTGGTAAGAAACTAGGACAAACACAAATAATCCCTAACTTATCCTTAACTGACTTCAAAATGTCTGATATAAAAGATGTTGTCATGGTGAAATGAGAAATTTAAACGTGTTTCTGAATTCCACAGACACTGTAAAAGCCGTGCAGTCTGTTTATGCACTGACATCAGCGACAGGTCATTACATTAGATTGATTTCAGTGCTGGTGGATTGCAGGATTTGTTTTGTTTTTTTCATACAGGCCACAGCCACAGAAACAACAAAAATGACATCCGATGTAGAACAATTCAAGCTGCAGAAAAAGATAAAATGAATTGGTCGCAATTCTATTTTATAACTCCACAACTCATGTCTGAGTTTTTGTGACTCATGACGCCTTGTAAATATACATACTGTTCTTCAAATTTTATTGTACCAATTGATCCACACTAGATATTGCATCTTGTGGTACTAAAGTGTAATGCGAACACACATTAAATTAACTCTAATGTACTGTTCTTTGACAATTATCACCATGATGTTTTATGTTTTTAATAATTTCTTATTGGGTGCTCTTCCTCTATAGGTTTATCTGACCTAATAGCCTCATTTAAATTCAGTAAATAATATTTCTTTATATTTCTGTAGAGTCTTCAGGCCAGACCACTCAGAGGGAGTTTTAAACAGCTGCAGCTTGGACTCACGTCTTTATGCTGCATGAACATTCTTCAAAACTACTGAACTGAAATACTGAACTAACAATTTTCTGTTTCCTTGACACTGCAGCGTCCTTCATCATAGTATTTTCCAGCATCACTACAAAACTGCATCTCTATTTCAAGATTTTAAACAGAAACCAAGCTAATAACCGTTGTGCTGCATGAACTTCATCCCTCTGTGCTTTAGTTTTGTTAGTGTTTGCACACACCGGCTGCATAAATTACACTGAACCTTAACACTGTTCAGTGTGAGAGAGTTTAACCAAAGCTATTTTTTCTCTTCCAATGACAGAGAACCTGAAACCACATGACACCTACCAACAAGGGGCACTGTGTACAAATACAGGAAATAAACTAAAAAGAGAAGAACCACAACATGAATAAACTTTACACCACAGCACCAGTGCAAAATCTAGCTTAAAATACTAGTACAAAATTATAAAATCCCACATAATAGTTAAATTAAACAAAATAATAAAAAGTATGATAATATAACTTATTTTCAGTGAGGGCTTTCATTGGAAAGTAACTTTGACACCAGAGAAAAACTACCATAAAGACAAAGTCAATCTTAAGTCTCTAATGTGCACAAGGGACACACTACAAGTCCCACTATAAATATTCTGAGAATATTTTAATGCTTTTTCCACACATAACTATTATTAATTAATTAAAAACGTAAAATGATTTAGGCCTACATTTTTTTAAAGATTTTCAGAATAAGTCACAACATGCCAAATACATGTCGTAGGACAAAGGAAAGTTGCAGTGCACTCACCATAATAACGCACCATGTGCTTGTTGCTTGTCAGCTGCAAGTCTCCTCCTAGTGCCTCCACAGCGCAACAGGCATGAGTGGAAACCGAGGAAAAAAGCGGCATATTAAGGTATTCTCACCGGCTGCAGCTGCTGCGTGTTGTTTTGATGCTTTAGAAATTGTCAGGAAGAGGGCAGTTTAAGGACTGTGAGTGCCACCACCGCGCCGCTCTTCATTTAATTCCAGTAGCCTAGAAAGTGATCCTCAGCCGAGTTATAATCTACGAGGTGGTCTGAGGATTGTCGTGAGGACAGGATTACACACATCCCAGCGAAAGCTTTTCATCTGTTTCATCCGCTGCGCAGGCTGTCCCCAATATCTCCGCACGGCTGCATGGCGAATCTGACTCACTCCACTGTGCGTTAAGGCTGGACTGCAAGTTATCGCAGCCAACAGCAGGGGTTTTTGACTGGTAACGTTTGTGGGGAAACAAAATATTTATTTGGCCTCGTTAATAATAATACTTGTATAATAATAATTGTTTCTGTGGAGGATTCAGGTCCTGGTGTGCAGTGGGCTGCAGTGGACTTTTCTGCTGGAGAACAATGACTGCACAGATTGAGGTTCATATTGTGGAGTCATGATGCCCACACAGTGCGAGTCATATGATTTGGTCTACGTTCTGGCTGCAGGAGGAATGAAAGTTAATATCTGATGCTAGAGGACTGATCAATACCACACATCTGCTCTCATGAAGAAGTTAGGAACTAACCTACAGTGCATCATAAAGGTGCAGTTTTGTAGAATGTTCTCTCTATACTTTGATATTTAGGGTTCATGCAGTTAACTTGTACTTAATCAGCATGACCCAATCTAAATTTGGGTATTTCTGTAAAATAGCAGTGAAAATAGTTCATCTTGGCTGGTGAAGAATATCTTAATACTTACTTTATCTGACATGATTAGACTACATTGGTTTACATAAAACACGTTTTTGGTTATACAAAATCACTAATGCATTTGTGATAAAGGCTTACTGCTGTTACAACAGATTCTCAAACGGCTGTGCCACTGCCCTCTGATCAATGCAAAATTCGGCCTTTGTCAATGCAAAGTGTAGGCAAATATTTCTGCTTTAAATCAGTATACTTTCTAATTCCCACTGTATTTCACTAGTTGGGTGACCTATTTTGAAGATAGGTACACTGAGAGCACTTAAATGTTTCTTTGATGAATCATGTGTCAGAAGTACTGGAACAATCTGAGCAAGGATTTTGTGTCAATGTTTTTTTCTTTATTTTTTTTCAGATTTGGTGAGTTGTTTCGTAAAGGGTTTTTGGAATAAACAAATTCTCATTTGTAGTCTCAGCAGTCAAGCACCAAGTGCCCTCTGTGCAGTGTGCACTTAAGCAGTCAAGTTACTCACTCTGAAGTCTTTCAGACAGACTGAGTCGCCTTAGGGATGTTTTAATGGTGATTTGAGCTATCACTCAGAATAACTCTCACTGCTTCTTAGGTTGCACCTGTTGCACGAACTGCTCTAAAATACCAGACTTGACAGACAGTAAACACAGGCTGCACTGACTTTTCATCCTGAGCACACAAACAACTTTTACCCGGCAACATGTTTTGCTCTAAAGCCTAAAGGCTACTTAGGCCCCTTGATAGCCTCTATTAATACGAAGGCCACCTCTCACATTAATGTGGCTCATGTTTCTGTGAAGCCTCGCTGAAATTTATGATCATTCTGATCCCAGTGCACCGTGGTAGCACAAGCCGCACAGCCTTGTTGACCCCATACTGCATAGAGACAAGGGTAATGAGATTAGCCCTGCATGAGTGTGACCGTCGTTAGTGACGTGTACTCTCCAGATTGTGCGTGCACGGCTTTCAGGCTCTACAGTTCAAGTGACAAAATCACAGCAGTTAGGAGAGCGAGGATTACTGGGCGGGGTGACTGGGTTCACAGAGCGGCGAGCTCAGGGCAAGAGTTAGGTCCCAGCTTGTGCCAAAGGAAATGACATCAAATGTCAGGGATTTCTGACTGTTTCCAGAACGAACTTCCTGCCTGTTAATGATATTTGTTAAGTCCTATTTCAACTTTTAGGCTGTGTTGTAATCCCCAGTTTCAATGTTTTGCAGTCTTCCTTTGCTGTATCTACAAATTTTAAAGAATGTGTCTTAACTGATCATATTAACCACTGATTACATTGTTTTGATGTTTGCCTCATCTATTTCTCTTTCCGTTAGGATTTTCTGCATTTCCTGGAATGCCAGATAAAGGATATAAACTTGTTGCTCTCGATGAAGGTCTGGTATATGGGTGTATAAATATAGGCAGAATTCCAACTTGTCATGAACAGTGGGATGTGTCTACCACTTACTCAAAATGTAGTGTGCCTTGTGTCTGCAATGCATTCTGGTCTTTTGGAGCTTTCGAAAGCTTTGCCTCTTGTACTGTATGAAGTGTATGCTTACGGATGTCAATATAAAATAGCAGGTTAAGAAAGAAGCTCTTATTCTTTAATTCAGCAAAAACTAATGATAAGTGTTGCTTTCAATAGTTGAAAACTCAAACTTGTGACTGGAGCTGAAATGATTAGTCGATTAATCGATTAGTCGATCACCAGAAGATTAATAAACAACTATTTTGATAATCAAGTAATCGTTAAAAGTCATTTTTCAAGCAAAAATGACACATTTTCTCTTGTTCCTGCTTCTCAATTGATTTAATTTTCTGCTTTTCTCTTATCTTATGGAATAGGAAACTGAATATCTTTGGTTTTTGGACTGCTGGTCGAACAAAACAAGCAATTTTGAAGATCTCACATTGGGCCTTGTGGATTTCTGATTGTGAAAACTGTGATTTTTCAGTTTTAAATGGCATTTTATAGACCAAATGAATAAACGTTTAAATTAATTGTAATAGTCGTTAGTTGTGATGCTAAAAATGATCTATGTGACATCAGATTTGCTGTGTTTGGACAGTATTCTATAGGGAACAAGAAAAATACCTGAAGAATACATGGACATGACTGACGGTTTAAACATAAAAAGAATAAAAGAATTGTGAATGAGACTGCAGATATTTTTTGGCTTTTGTGTTCATAGAATTGCTACCCAGCACCTATACAAACATTTTTAATGTGTGTTTGCAATGCAAAATACCTTACAGAGAGCTATTTCAACAGCATCAGCTATTTAAGGGTGTTTTTTAAAGATAAGATAAACTTTACGGGTCTCTCAAAACAATCTGAATCTTGATCTCGTGAGGTGGTCAGGCCTGTTGTTGGTCTTCAGAGCAGTGGTTGGCTATAGAGAACATGTACGGACCACTGACACTGGCTTCACACAGAAAGTCTGTGGAAGCACGGCAAGGTTTTGCCCTCAACACCCACTCGTCTGGCTGCTCCAGACACGGACGCAAGGACAAAGACACAACTATAATTCTGCTTGTCAAATCAAATCACTTTTGTCGGCTTGATGTTAAACGGCTCAGGAGAGACTTCTGCTCAGCCTCAATACTTTGATTAATTACATGTTGACCACTGGATCAGAGCAGTCGTACCAGTTTCAGCCGTATTTAGCTTTGTTTCAGCTGTGGTCTCATCAATGACTGTCAGTGTTGTGTATGTCAGGCCTTTCATACTGCATCATGAGGGCATTTCCTGAGGGAGTATAAGGAAAAAAAAAAAGGTTTATGACACTGAAGGCACGGAATGGTTTTGTGTTTGACCTCATGCCCATGTTCTGATCCATTTGAGTGCTTAAGGAATGCATGCATTTCAGTACTTGCACAAATAAGTTAGCAAAATGTGCTACATTGTGTATAACATTTGTGCATTTAAAAGATTTCGAAACTGATTTGACAAGTTTTGACAGTTTTTTCCTCAAATATGATTTACGTCATTGTATTTATTCATAAAATATTATGTATTGTAATATTCGTACGTTATATATTTTTATTTATATTGTGCAAACAATATCATGCCGCATACACAAATCAATACTGCCTTTGAAATAATGGAAGATTTGTTTTTCTCCCCAGGGCAGATGCTCTTGGTCTCAGCACCACACAAGTTAAAAAGCTAAATTTTGATTTTGATTCAAAGTCAGTCCAACAATTGGGCGACGGACCCTGAATGCATCCTTACCCTGTTTCTATACTTTGCTTCAGACAATGAATCTCTTATGCTGCTTGATCAAGAGTCCAGACACAACATGCTTGCAAATGCAAAACCACTTGATATTTAGATTAAGGATTACGACTTACTTGTCTCATTGCTTCTCCTAGAATTCAATAGAGTTTGCCATCATCCATAAGCATGTGAATTCCAGCTTTGGGGTAAAGCGATGAGGTCGCCTGTGACTGTGCTGGGATGTTTTGCTTGAATGCTCCTTGACCTCAGACTGTCTGGAGGCTCTTTGCACACTAAGCCATGCTTATTTGTAAACAGAATGCTTTGCTGAAGTTCTCCACGCTCACCCTCGAGCCTCTGAATAAGGCCACTTTGCACAAAGAGACCATTCTCACTGGTGTTATATTTGTAGTAGGGACCTCCATTTGCTTTGGTTTGAGAAAATGGGACATTTTTGTTTTTGCATAAAGCATGCATTAATTGCTAAATTGAGCATTGAGCATTGTGAGTGAATGACTTGAAGGTAATGCTTGATCTCAGTAGTTTTTCATAATGCCCAGACCACCAACCTCACTGACAATACATCCCCTAAAATGCTGCATGAAATCAAACAAGATTGCATACCAAAACTGGCACCGGACGCCCAAACTCTTGGCTGTTGATAACTTTCTCACACTCTCCCTCGTGCTAGCCTGTTAACTTCCGGAGCTACCTCCTTAGGAAAACATGTTCATTAAATTCCCAGCAGGAGTCCCTACGTGGGCTTCACCCTGTCATTGACAGATGCATGAATGACTCAATATGCGTCTGGATTTGTAACCTGCGAGGGCTTAAGAAAAAGCCTGGGAGACAATGGCAACTGAGGCAAAGCTGCAGAGCCTTCAATCTAAACAAAATCTCATTGTTCCTGTTTTCCACAGTTAGGGGGTTAGGCATACCCTTACCCACCCCCCACCCCATAAGACTCTCAGAACATGAGTCTGCTGTCCCACCCCAGTCTCTGTATTCCACCAGCTCTGAGTGCTGTTAGTGGGACCAGTAATTAAACAGGGCCGTCTCTCAGTTTCTGCAGCTCCATGGGGGGAGTCCCTCCATGAAATGCACTCCTCATTCTGAGTCCAGACGGCAGCTGATGAGGGATTATCTGCTGGCAGAGGCATGGCATACTCCCCACCATAATCTTCAATTAGTTCAGTTCACGGTGATGTGTTGGGTGGACCTGCCACTACCTTTCCCACGGCTTCTTTATAAACACCACACCGATGTATTGATGAATATACAACATCGCTTTGGTGAATCTGAGTGTATGGTCAGATTGGTGGGAGAAATTAGCTTGAATTGCCATCATTTTATTTACAACTTGTAGGTTTGAAGTAAACGTAATAATAAATAAATTTGCTGTTAGAAATAACATTTGTTAATAAAAAAAGATAATTAAATTACACTCCTATTCAAGTTCTCTCAACCACCAAAGAAAACATTTTCTTTTTTTGGAATATTGGTACTGGATGTGAAGTACCAATATTACAAAAAAGACACCAAAACACATTAAAACACTAGAAAAGTTTGATTTATGCGGTCCTCTACAGAAGTGGTGGTGCAGATAATTCCCGGGGGTCACCAGATGGTTTTATTTTAGACTGGGGAATGGTTTTTACATTATATTGCCTGTACCAGTGATATAATATGCGTAAGAATAGATTTTATTGAGTGTATTTGTGAGAGTCAAACACTAATCAAAGCCAAAATCGAATTAGTTGTTGTTCTGTTTGTGGGCAAAGCAGTGGTCTTCCTGTATGAGTTTGGTAGCTTTCATGTGTTATAATCACACCAACCTCATTATTCTCGGGGGTCGCGACTCAGAAAGGTTGAGAACCACTACTCTGCAGTTGTTCAGTTATTCTGATGCCATTACACAACACCTTTAATTTCATAATTTTAATGTGCCCTGTTGGACATATTTGTTGTTGCATTCATGACCTGCACTCTAGTTGTTATTGTCCGATTTCACCTCCCACCATTCGCTCTCAATATGTTTGACAAAGTGTTGAAGCATGAGTTTACTGCATCATAAATACTGGTCTTTCTATTTACTCATAACCAATAGGCCAGAATTTGGATGCAAATCTTGTTAGCTGTACCGGGATGTAACAGTTAGGGTGGAAAGAGTGTTTTATACCAGTTGCCTTTGACAGGGACAAAACAGAGAGAAAAGACAGGATAAAGAACTCAAACTAGATATATCTAATCAAGAACAAAAAGAAATTGCACATGGAAAAGACATTACCAGCCTACCAATCTCAGCTAATATGGCTCAAGTTACTTTGCAGCAGCTACCTTAGACTCTCTGAGGTGAAGCCTTATAACAGGCATGCTTTACAGTCATCAGCACTATGTTCCTTAAAGTTCTGGTTCATTTACAGTTTGAACAATTGAGAATTCAGAGGGTGCGTCTCAAATTACAAAAAAGAAAAACCTGTTAATTACTTTGACTGAAGGATGTTTTCAAAAGCTCAGGTTGGAGTTTGAAAACACAGTTCAGCCACTTGATGAAATACAATACTAATGCACATACATAGCTCAAGTGCAGCACCTTTAGCTGTTTAAATACACTATTAAAACATTATATCTTAAGAGCATACAACTAGGATCACACCTAATGCATCCATTTCAGCAGCAAATTATGAATTATATTTGAGATGCAAATATCAAATTACAGTGCTATTTCCCTACTTTATCAGCTAGTAAACTTATCAACCATTCAAGTTGTTAATATCTTAATACTGCAAGTATTCTGCAATACCCAGAACTCCAACAACATTTCCATTTTCATAATGTATCTTTCATCAGGCATCTCAAGTTCTGGGGGCTTGCATGTTAAAGTGAAACTGGGTCTGTATTAAATGAACAGCAGTGTTTGGAGAGGAACACAATATTTTGTTGAGCCAGTTCTCACTGCTTTAACATTGCTTGAGCTTGTGTTGGAAAGTATTGGCGTTGGTACCGCGTGTCACTCTTAACGGTCTAATGCCAAGAGACTGTTAAAGTGTGAGGAAATATAGGGTCTTTCGGTACATAAAAATAATATGATAGGGATCTATAACTCCATCTTGTCAGCGCGAAGGTTATCTGATCCACTCATCAAACGGCCAAGTGACAGCCAGATAGGTTGGACAAGGAGATTGTGAAATGAACCCCTCAGCCACTTCTTCCTCTCTTGTTGATCCGCTTGTTTTCCATGGGAAGTCACCAACAAAATGTCTGAGAAACCTGGAAACTATCTCGGATATGAAAAGGCAAATGGCAAATTAAATCAGAGCAACATTTAAGGTGATGATTTTCACTGCATTGATTTCTACTGTGTATGTACTTAGATATCTTTTTTTATTAAATATATTATGGTAACACGGTAACACGAGGAATTGACACAGATTTTCAACTTGCAAGGCTTTGCACATCATGAAAACTCACACAGAATTTATTTTTTATAATATTTGGACACAGTTGCATTTAATGGCTCCTGCATGCTACAGTTAATAAGCTGGAGACATTAATGGAGCCAGTGAGTTAAGTCTTAGAAATATATTATCTGACTGCAAGATGGTTTTTACAAAAAAATGGTTTAACAACGCAAAATGACTGCAAACTCATGCATGATGTTTCCCGTGCATTACATCTCTACATGCCAGAGTTCAGGTTGCATATATGTAAGTATTTCAGTCGAAACCAAAACTTCACTTTTAATATTGGGTAGTCAGAACGGCATTCACAGCAGCAGCATCTTTTTTGTTCTACAGCAGCCCTGATGGTTGACAATATAAATGTTGGTTGTAGTTTATAGTATCAGGACCAAATTAGGCTCTCTAATGTTTATAATACTAGTAGTTAACATTGTTCAATGTTTGTAGTAGTCAAAGGTTTAAAATATAGTAACCTTAGAGTATGCCTGCTTTATGTCTGCTGATTATAGATGATTACTCAGAATCTTTCACTCAATATGTTTTATCTTTAATCATGAGGGTGTGATTTGGTTAATATTGATTTTGTGATTATTTCAGTGAATATGGTGTTGCATATGCTATTATGTGAATTGATTCAGTCACTATCTTATGCATCTTCATTTGCAGAGGAAAATTTATTTATATACATATTTATTAAAAATGGTACACATCATACATGACAAAAGCACAAGGCATTTCATATCCTAGTTGCCATGTAAAGTGTGCCATAAAAGACTAGTTGTAAATTAAATTTGCACTTCTTTTCTTTGACAAAAATGACTCCATTATCTTAGGCAAAGATCCCATACACCGGATCCAATTTTTCTCACTTCAACTTAAAAAAATAGAGCACAACTAATAACCATCTTTACAAGCTCCAGTGCAAACCATTCAGCTGGGGATTTAGTCTAAGGTGCACAGCAGGTCATGTTACTTTATTATAGGAGGTGTAAAAACCGCAGCAACACCCCTAGGGTGAGTCACATTCATGCGGAGAAGGGTCATCTCAGGTAAAGCGATCACGTGGGCTCCCCTGGCACTTCAGGTCTGGCACTTCATCCTATTATTATTGAAAAAAGCTGGCCCATATGCTGTGTTTTGCAAGAAAGTCAGCCTGACACTGACACAAGGCTAGAAATACTGTGACACAAACAAGACATGAGACTCCCCTCAATTTACCTGTGACCTGCTTTTTAAGGACAAGTCTGAAAGGATGAGCGCCCATGCTGCCAAGTGTTTTTGTAGGTGTGTGTATGTGGGTCTTGTTTGTTTTCCCTCGGAGCGCAGTGATAGGCTTAGATAGGCTGGCAGACGTGCCTTAACAAGATGTGGGGCAGGCCCTGATAACACACTCAGATGAGCTGCCTAATTTTGGTCATGGGACTCCATGAACTCGCTCAACTCCTGCCTGTGCAAATGAAAAACAGTTGGCTGCAGATTCAAATATCAAAATATAGCAGGAATCTTGTTTTGTTGCTATACTCACACAAATACATGCAGCATGAATAAAATTGTGGCTCAAGCACATGTACGTTTGTGTTTTGCATTCAATATGTGCATATATTTTTCTATGCAGTGTATTTGCATGTGTCAGCGCACAAGTGATTTTTGCATTTGGCATCTAATGTTTACCTCATGCGGCTTGGCCCTGTTGTTTGTCTGGGCACTACCGCATCTGATCCCTGTCAGTGCTCTTGGATCGTCTCCATTTGAGGGTTTTATCCCTTCACCTGACCCAGAAGATCTTTGCCGTTTCAGTCTGTTGGGCCATCCCCACAGCCCTGCTGCGGTTCTCTTACTCAACACGGCATGTGTTATTCATCACGTGTTGTCATGAGCTGTCAAAAGCAGCCATGACAAATGCTGCTTTTCTGTTTATGAAACGATCATGTTGGCCTCACACTTCAAACCACCATTATCATCCATAGCCGACTGCTCCGCACTTGCAAAATCTGTTTTGTGGGCATGCGCCATAATTCAAAGGCAGGAGGACGTTTCATTTGCAAAGTCAATGAAATACAACATTCTTCACTACATGCCAGTGCTGTGAAAAAAAGCTGAGAAAACAACAGGAAAGGCACGAGTATAATTAATGGTCGGTCACTGCACAATACAATTACTGTATATATCTTAACCCCACCCCCCCCCCACACACACACACACACACACTGCTCCCAGAGATGACAAACATGCATTGTCCTTCTCCAGGGCCAGAACAATCACTTCCTTCGTGGTGGAACGTTCAAGGGTCAGGCAAGGTCAAGGATCTTTGAGAACTAGCGGACTGTAAAAAATGCACATATGTCTGGAAAGGAAAATAGGACTCATTCACAAGAAGGCTATTTATAGAAGCATTAGCAGAGTATTTTACTGTAAACCCCTTATCACCAGTTGAAATCAAGCCTCCCACATGTGTACCTCACAAGTCTGGTGAGCCTGTTCAAACAAAGCCTTGCCTCCGTCACAGAGCTGTGCCGAAGATATTTCGGCTGCTGCATAGAGACAGTTTTGTCCCTCCCTGCGTCACTCCTTTCCCTTCACCCCTCCTTCCCAACACAGGCTGAATCAGCACACTGGGCCCCCCCAGTGTCGCTTTGCAATGGCATCACCACAAATTTGCTTTGGTGAACCGGCCCATGCATCACCAACAGAAAGCTGTCTCCCCCAATGACAGAGCCAGAAGGGGCAGGGTGGGCGGGAAATGAATTTGAAACAGCCGAGATGGCTCAAGTGAAAAAATCACCGACTAGAAAAAAGAAAAAGTTTTGCTCAACTGAGATTTAAGGGGAAACAGGCACAATAAATCAAAAAGAGCTCATGGAGCTTCTCTGTAATGTTGTTTTGGCTCTTGTTCCCATTTTGACATTTAAAAGACATCTGTATTCACTTTTTGCTGTGTGAAGACCACAGAGTATTTGTCATGATGAAATACATGGCCAAAGAGTAAATTCTAACCCTGCGTGATAACCAAACATGAAGCAAAGGAAGGAGATCAGTGTAAATTGGCACATGTGAATATTACTCGCTGAACTTCTATCTGACCCGTATGATTAGAAGGGAGCTTGAGCAGTGGAGTTTACACATGCACGTCAAGCTGTTTATGGCTCTGGGGTCTGCTCCGTTAAAAGGTGTGAATTGGTCCGGACGCAGCAAAGATTGATAGTATACGGGTAGGAAATCTGGTGCACACTTGGTCGGTATAATTTACTGGGTCACTGGATCTTGATTTTTATCTTTCACAAAATCTTTGAAGCATTTGGGGGAAAGATAATCTCATTAGTAGCAGTGTTTTCTGGTAATTTGTATTAGGATGCCTGCTGACACATGCAGAAATACCAGATGGAGAAATCTTGAGCAGACTTTTACAGTGAGTGAGTAGTACATGAAATGGACATCCAAATCCAGTGAAAGCAAATATACTCTAATTTTCTACAATTTTAAAGGGTAATTCCAGTCTTTCACAACTTGGGTCGTATTTTTGCAGATTTGGTCATCGTTTCAATCAGCAATGATAACATGGTACTCATCAACGTATTTGCAGAGATCTGGGAACGTGACGACATTGCTACTATGAAGTCTGTTGGGGCAAGAAACACGAGTGGCCAGACGATCAGATGGGTTTCAAAAAAGCCAACATTAGATCCAGATTATCTTTAGTTGCAGGTAAAACTGAGATTGAGCACAGCTGAAATGTCTGTATTAGTCCCTGACTGCACTGGAAAACTGCACAACTACGGTAAGCATGGTAGATCAAAGTTGAACCACAAAGTCTCTAAACTGTGATGGATGTTTATAACGGGCAAATTGGGTAATAATTTGACATTTTGCCTTCATTTTCTCTTTAAAAAGAAATGTGTCTGATTGTCTGACTGAGATGTCTTCATGTTCCCAGATCTCAGTAATTCATTTGGCGAGCACAAGTTTGTTATTGCCTATAGAAATGGTGGCCAAACCTATGAAAATAAGGCCCACTTTGTGATACATATTTAAAAAATTTCTTTAAACAACAAGAATGTTGTTAAGGCTGGCCATATACTATATTTTTGTAATCGTCAAAAAGTCAGATGAAAAGACCAAAACCAACAATGTGTTAGTCCAACTCCCAATGCTTTCTGACTTCCCTATCCTGTCTGTGGCACTCAGCCCTGAGCCCATTTGTTCCCACTGAAACATATTTTTTGGTCACGAATATATACACTCATTTAAAAAAAAAAGGCTAAATAATTTCCTTCAAAAGCTGGGCACTGTAGTTTTTAGCTAATGTTAGTCAAACAGGAGTAAAAAGTGTATTTTTGGGGACTATTTTCATCTGCAGATTCGGCACACCAGTGAGTATTTATGAGCAGCAGGATGGTGTATGGTGTATATTGACTATAGACAGACTCAAAATAAATTACATTGTGCATTCAGTGCAACAGTGTGGCACACTGATTTGTTTTTAATTGTTTTTGGACAACAATGGAGGTCTAATAGCACATAGGAAAAAGATATATCAGACTTTGGCTACACAGGAAATACTTGTGAGTAGAATCACTTCATTGTTGGGTTTTGGTCTTTTCATGGGAATTGTGGCCGAAAAAATCTGACTAAACACTCTTTGTCTTTAAAGGTAGAGGTGCTCTTAAGCAAAATCCTAAAAGCTAACGTTCCATAGGAGGTGTGTGGTGACCCACAGACTGCGGTTGTACTGGGGAGGTCCCTAAACTAATGCAGGGTACTGATAGAAACCATGCTGCACTGCAAGGTTTAAAAAGTTTCCTCCACGCAATCATGGACATGAATGACATTTCCTCACAGGGGAATAATCAGATCGTTCAGTGCCTTTGTGATTATTATTCAGTTTGTGTAAGTAGCACACACCACTACATATTCCAGGTTTTTAACATCAATCCATGCGCTATGAGAGGAGACAGTTTTGACGATTCACTCCGGACCGGTCGAGATCGGCCTGAGATTGTAATTAAACAGAATATTTACATATGTTTGATGTTTAAGTGCTTTGTGTTACATGCTAATACAGAACCCGGCGCTATAACGCACTTTGACTTGGAGCGGTGGGCACAATGTCTATCTTTGATCAAGCTTCTTTTTGAATCTTAATAGGGGTACTGTTACTGTACAGTGATACGCCTGGTGGGACTGGGAGCATGGGGTGTCCAAGCCAGACACTGTTTCAATCACACGGCAAGGCTGGAATTGGAGGAGATGTGTTCCTCTGAATCTAGAAAGTGGTGCGCAATCAAGAGGCAAGAAGCCCCCCACCCCCTTACACACTCACTTACGCACACACGTACACACAATCCAGTTGGCAATCCAATCCACTGTAGTGTTGGCTGTAGTCAGGAAGTGCTAATGAAGTTATTAATGATATTCATGTGTGCAGTGGCGTGCAAGCAGGGACCGGGCCTCCATTAGCCAGCTGGTAGATCTGTCTCAACTTTAGTTCATGGTGATTAATAAAGTGGGGAAGAAAAGAGAGAAAGAGACTTTCACTCTGAGCTTTGTCAAGTAAAAATGAGCAGAGAGATACTGCAGACAAACAGATGATACAGGCAAAGTGAAGTAGTGAAGTAAAATGGTCACTTCAGCCTGAAGCGAAAGGTTGCATACGATTCAGAGATTGGTGGTAAATCTCCTGAAGCATACTTTTGATTGCACTAGATGGCTGTTTGTGCAGTTAACTTTTAATTATTTCCGAGTGAAAGCCACAATCACTTTGGTTTGACTTGAGAAATTCTGAACAAAACCTATCGTGGCAGATACAATTTCTAATATAAGAAGATAAACAGATACACAAATATACTGTATCATTATATATATAAATATACTGTTCCCCTGAAGACAGACTGGTCCACGGTGTTAGAAACGTTCCGTTATCACGTTATCCGTTATCGTTGCGAGTCGCTCCTGCAAAGATGGCAGCAATTAAGATGGCGGAGGGACTGGGGGACAGTCAGACCCCGGCTCCATGCGGGCCGGATCCACTGGCTCCACTACTTGGGGCTGTTGAAAGTAAGGACCTCCTTCCCACTGCTGCCTCAATGCTTGTCCAATAACTCCCTCTGCTGGGTGTCCACATTGCTCAGAGTGGAGGACCAGCTCGGTTTAATCAGACTTCTAAAAGGTTTTATGCATAGAAAGAGTGCAAGTCCATAATCATCCCCTCTATCTAGCATGCTTTTCCAGTTTTTTTTATATGTATCAGTATGTCTTAAAATCCTTGTGTTGTAATGGTCAATCACTTAAAAATCAATAAAAAATTAACCAAACTTCATGTATTTTCTGTGCATGTTTTCATTTCATAGTCAACCGATGGGGATAGAAAATAGACTGACTTTCAAAATGGCCCAAGCTCACTGTGTGGCATTTTGTGCTGCATACTTTGTCTCCATCTACTGGGAAGACTCAGCTGTCACTTTGTTTTCCAAGTTTATTCCAATGTCTTTCAATGGCAGCTAATCCTGTTCACAAAGGCATCAAAATGTGGATATTTTACAATAACTGGACACCAGAAAATGAGACTTTGGATCACTTTAGGATTTGCTGATAATGTTGGCAATAATTAGGAATATTGCACTTGCCAGCGTATTTCATGTCATCTGTGCATGACTCTATTGTAGCTCCAACAGGGAGGTAGAGTCAAGTACAGATCACATCACAAAGAACAGTTTTTTGAACACGTTTCAGACACATCACATATAGATTATAATGTACTGAGCTGATTGTTTGACATATTGCTCTGATTTATTACACCACACACAGATGGGCAGTGATTCCCAAAGACATCATCCTTCGAATGGATTCCTGATGACAGCGGTCAAGTCTGAATTTCATACAGGAGTGCCAGGATCCAACCACCCATTAACCACCAATATATCCCTCAATATATTTAATCGCTTGGTTATGAATGATTTATCTGTCCGACAGCATGCGGCGCCAGCACTGTGCACGTTGGGGAGCCATTATTCTGTTCAAGCTAAATGAAGATAAAGGAAAGACAAATTTATTGCCCTCGTGCACCATTGGTCGAAAAAGAGGAATTGCATTGTCCACATTTGCTATCTGCCACTTTCTGTGAGCTCTCTGTGCATCTGCGTCTCTGCCAGCAAGCGTTTGCTACAAATTCCACTAGATTCCAGTAAGTGGTGTCAGACAGCTTTCCTGGGCTTAACGGGAAATCTGTCTTTGGGGTGCAAGATTATAACCTCTGCAAACCGCTGGTCAATGGAAAAGTCCTAATCCACTCATAGGCCAACCACTCCCGAGTGTAACATTGGCTCCAGGAGATATGGAGGTGGCCGATTTGACCAAAAACAAATAAATTCTGTGAAGAATAAAATAAATACTCAGAAGAACAGCATGTGGGGAACGGAAGAACATTTCGGTCTCTGTTTTCTTATAGTCACTTTTGGTTATGTTACGAGTGAATTCGGAGACTAGAATATTGCAGCTATGAAGATGTGGGCCTTCTTTGTCCCCTCTGCTTAGCCTTAAATCAGTGTGCAGTCTCCAAGATACTGAAGCATTTACATTTGTTCATTGACTAATTACAAATTACAACATGATCTGGGAATTCTTTAGAGTCATGCAAGCATCTTCCATATAATTGCCTTTTATAAGACCGTTACATTGCCATTCCACACTTACAACAGCCTCTCATCAGAAGCTGATAATGACTTTTACTCTTGCACTTGGTCTAATTGTTATGAGACAGTCCAAACAAAGGAGATGTTCTTTTAATTCTCTGAGGGAATGCATGTAGTAAAAAAAGTGTTGCACCGCAGCAAAATAAAACCAAATGGGAAGCCTTTCATGTCTCCGCAGCTTCAGTTTATAACGGGGTTTATGCTATGACTGAAAATATCATTGTCATGCTGGTGGCGGCTGAGGTAATGGCTCCGGGCTTCAGTGTGGAGGATGGCTCCCCTTCTGTGTCCGCCAGCCGTTGTTGTCATCTTCAACCAAAACCCTGACACCAGACAGAACGAGGAACTGAGGAGGATGCGAAGAAGACACACAGAAGAAGAAGAAAAGGAAGAAAGAAGGAACCCCTTAGAGTGGCCATAGTCCAAGTCCAATGGATTGCTAAAGTGCCCTATGACCTCCGCTGTCAAACAACCCAGAATGCTCTCTGTTTGCAGTTCCAGTGGAGTTGAGCCTGCCGGCAGGGAGCTCTGGGTTTGGCAACGCTGGCTGTCACTCTTCAGTCTCCACGGAAATGTCTTCTTCCTCTACACGCCGAGGGGAAGCTTGAGGGCAGACACCCAGACCGACAGACAGACAAACCGCAGGCAGCCCAGCGCTCTGGAGTTGAAATAGCAGTCACTTCTCACAGGAAGCCGTTGCTCACTGGGATGCTTCACTGCTCAGACACAACAAAGTGGGCTTTTACAGAACCAAACACACAGGGAGAAAAGTGTGGGGTTAACCGGAGGCCAGGAGCAGGATGAGAGTTGAAATAGAATGTGTGTTGACTGTACATGCAAATTGTGTGGGATTTATATCCTTAAAACAGCTTGGAAAAAGATGAAGTTGAAGTAAACAATCTTAATAGACAAATGGCCTCAGATAGTTTATTCATAAGGAGTTCATTTCCATTTTGGAAAAAAAAAGGTTCATACAAGTCTCTGTGCGGTCTGGTTGCCCTTTGCAACCCGTGTTGGTATGCAAACTGATAGTCGGTAAGCTGTCAGTGTCTTTATACCAATGTCACCAGGACGACGTCTTGTACATTTATTGTTCTTGACAATTTAAATGATTCTGACTGTGACCCTCCTGACCCAGAACTATTTAACTGTCCTGCTAGCATTTCCTCTCCTCTGGCTGCCTCCTTATCCACTGCCCAGGCTCTAAGCACTACAAGAACCTCCCTGACCCAATTTAGATGTCAGATTACTGTTGTGGAGTCAAACAGGCAAACAAGCAGTGTGTGTGGCTGTGTAACGGATCCATCCAAACATTCCTTTGTGTATGTGAGGCCCCTGCAAGGTTCGGTGTGTGGCTGACACAACAAAGAGAACCTGTGTTTGACAAGTAGCCCGATGCCAGGCCCAACCCGAGGCTGCCACAGAAGCCCCGGATCACTCTGAACCCACCTGAGGCTGGATGTCCTGCTTATAGACACAACGCAGACACACACGCAGATAACAAATTCAGAATGTATTCACATGTCACGAAGTAATTACTGGCATTCATTTACTTTCTAATTCTGATCTTGTGACATATTTTGTGTTATCTTTTTTTATGCCGTTAGTTTGTAACTCCTTGTCACTGCAGGGATATTCAGCTGGGATAAATAAATTGACAGAGCAAGGTCAAAGGAAGTGAGCAATTTGTTTTACAAGTACCTGCTTGTGAGGTATTTTCAAATAATGAAAAGGTGCTACAGTAAGAAAAGTAGTAGTAGTGTTTGCTGAGAGTAAAGAGAAGTGGGCTATTGGCATCTGAAGTTAAACAAAACTGCATACATTTAGGATGATAACATGGATATAGTACAGAGAACTATGTTTTATATAATTTATCTAAGAAGCTTTAATCTTCATGTGCCCTGTTGAGATCTGGTATTTTACCACTTAATGCTGAAACTGTTCGATATGTCAGTCTGGAAGCAGAAAAGTGGACTTGCCCAATATGTCATCATGTAGAATATGAGCTCCTTTTTGTTTTCTATTGATCTTTCAACTTTGGGACCCTGCATTATTTTGTTTGGTGAGACGGAAGACTGAGATGGCGAATAACATTTAAGTTAACCAAAGGAAGTCTGGGAGATGAGAAAAAAAGGCTTTTATCACAATAAAAGCAAAACAATTTTGGATGCTAAGCTACTATGTTAATTGAAATAGACGTAAATATAATTTCAGTATTGATGAGTAAGACAGCTCATTCTTTACCTTGAAAGTAGTTTGACAAAAAAAAATCTTACTCAAGGTTCACTTACTGTTACGTTTAATATCTTGCAGACAGTAGTTGAGTTTCACAAACATTACTTTATTGTTACTTTAGCTCTAACACAACAACTACAGCCACAACTGACATGGCTCATACACAACACTAACTAGCTTATTCCAGAGCTTTCAACTGCATCTCATGGTCTTCCTCATCGGATGAACAGTGGGTTACATGATTTCAGGGGTTACGATCTCTTTCACATATTACCTTTCAACACGTGACCGAAATTCCACTCTTCCACACTTTGGTGATGACAACTGGGCAAACTCCATCTGCTGAGGAAGACATGCGAGATGCGATTGAAAGCTCTGGAAAAAGCTACAAAGTGGACCTTGAGTCATAACATAACAATAACAATAAATGTACCAGTTATTTAATGTGCTTTAAGCCTGCAGGGAGAAATATAATCATTGCATAACACGAAATCTTGGCATGCAACCACAACGCGATTTGAAGGATGATTGGTCGAGCTAATTGCTCGCTTATAGCAACAGCAAATCTAGCTTGAATATCATTTCACATCAGGCCTCCCGAAAAAGGCAGCATTGTAAGGAAACATTTTTTGTGCCATTTCTTTAGCCGCAGTCTATCGGGCCGGTATTATTAGGCCTCACTATACAGCTGCCAAGCCATCAGTGAGCAGGAGTGAACGCCACAGATGGCCTTTACATATTACATACCCAGTGTTTGATGTCAAGATGGTATATGAAAAGACACCCTGACAGTGCCAAAACAGGAAAACCGCGTTCTTATATCCAAACATATCAGGCCATTGGTATAGAAACCTCAATCTGCCAAACGCAATGCTGAAGATAAACAGCACGGATGGATTGAGGGGAATGGCATATACAGAGACGGAGTGGATTGAGAATAGCCAAACACTTTTTAAAAAATGTTTTAGACGTTTAGCTGATGCACTTATCCAGAGTGATTTATGTTGGGTTCATCAGCAGAATGATGAAATTCTGAGAAAATTAAAAGCAAGCAATAGCAAGGCCCGCTCTTATTGAGTCTGCAATTAATTGCACATGTAATGTATGATATGATTTAAGACAATAATATAAATTGCTCTTTTGTTCATTTTGTAAAGACAGTCTGGAGTTCATTGCTTATCCATGTTTTTTATTAACCTCTCTATAACTGAGCAGAGAGCAAAAGCAAGGACAACCAGCTTCCACTGGCTTTGTGAACTAGGTGTACCAGCTTCTTCCCAAAGAGCAGGTTTGTCTTTGTGACTGCCATTGTTAAGGAAATGAAATAGTGCACGGCTAATATCTCTGTGACCCTGATTGGAATGCCAAAACATTATCAATTGCCGCAGGACAAAGCACAGGGCAAAATGTATCAGGTGCATTTCTGAAATTCTAGTTGATTTCTCAATGAACTTGGCCCCTGTTTTCCCAGTGCGACCTGAGGCCAAGCCTGTGTGTGTCTTCACAAAAGCGAGCCTCAGAGTGTGCTTGAATGGCAATGGGACGGAAACGAACGCTGTTTGTGCTAGGTGCAGTGCAAACACAGACAGTGCATGGGTCATTGTGTGAGACAGAGAGGAGAACGAATGACCCACTCACACTGCAAACACTCCCAGCTGTTCAGAGCGAGGTTTGCATGTGTGTCTGCGCGTGTGCACGTGTCCATGCACTTGTGCCCGTCCATAGCTGCGGTCAGATACAAATATGGGGCCACACCTTAAGTCAATGCTCTCTGTTTAACTTTCACAGGTATGTAAACTCCAACGCCAAAGCATGCATTTGATGTATCCGCAAAGTGTACCCAAAAGGGGAGGAAAGTTAATGCCTAATTCAGTTTTGCAATGTTATCTCATCTATATTCCTGCCTATTGAGGCAAAACATGCTCAGAACATTCACTAATAGCTCTCAGCCAATGAGACCAATATATTGTGCTGGAATCAATGATGCAAGATGGTTATTTAAAGAACTATAGGCCATGTTAGAGTGCTAAGAGCACTCTAAATGTCATAAAATGAACCTCAAACTTACTGTTTTATGTCATTTATGCTTTATTAATGCCTTTTTTCATAGTCAAGCTGCCTTTTTGAAAACAAAACAGCAATTATCCCGTTGAATTGTTGCTTCTGGACATAGGGAACATGTCATGATATTAATATTTCAGATGAAATCCCGTCCAAAGTGCCAAATTGATGTGGACTCTGTCTGTTCTCAGACCTTTTCTCATATCCTTTGGCTTATTAGAGGCCAACAGAGAGTCTTGCTTGTATTCGCTCCACTGCACACAAGGTCTGGGGCCTTTGCTACAGACACAAGCCATATGTCTGTCAGATTTTATTGTGAATGTAAATGCCTGGGTTCCATTCTCTGACCAAGAAGACTGAATGTGGTTTATGTATTTTTTATTGTAACGTCATTCTTTTTTTGTTGTTGTTTTTTTTGTTTTTTAGTGATGAAATTCATTGTTCCTTTGATCATTTTGTGATCCCTGTCCTCAGCTTTGCATCTCATCTTCTATTAAGTTAAACTGGGCTGTATTCATTCGAATTTAAAAACATCAGTGATATACCCTAAACACACTCCACCGTCTACCGCATGTCCCTAAAACACAACACATATGCCCCTTCGTGGACATGCCATTCTCATTTCTACTGACAAGCCCATCTGTAAACTGTGGCACAATGGCCTCCTGTCCATCTGATTTCAATTCAAGCACCTGCATACAAATCATGTCTTCAGAGCAGTCAGGCCAGTCAAATCTGTTTGGAGAATGAAATGGGAGCATTGATGCTGCTATATGACTTTCTCATAGTGATTTAAAGGATCTTCAGTGTGTGGTTGTATACATTATGGTGTGTATCAACTATAGGTTAGCTTGTGTTTTACATATCAAAGTGTGGATGATATTGTGATCTCTGGAAGTAATATAACTTCAGTTCAGTCCCCCACAGAGCGTCAACTGACTATTCTTGTCATTCAGTCTATTGTTTCTGACATTTGGGAAGGAAAGATTAATCAAAACATACTTTTGAAAATCCTAAATTCAACAATGGATTACATGTAATTGGTGAATTGGCATGAATTGAAGTGTACAGACATATTTGTCTGATTGTATTTTATTGTGCTTCCGGCTCATTAGCAAATATTAGCCTGTAAATCAAAAGTGTTTGAGCAGAAGACATAAAGTCAGAAAAACAAACCATCAATTATGTTGTCTTGTGTGGCAAATATTGCTGATGGTGGCACTAGGATCTGTTTCTAGCAGAATTTCTTTCCTGCTGAACTATCACATACAGTAATTATTAAGTGTATATTATATTACTCCTGTGAAAACATACATACCCAACTACAGTCACACTCATATACTCATGAGCCAGGTCTAGACACATGGCACAGTAGCAACAAATCCTAATCTCAGTCATTCTCAGGCCTCTCCAACTTGAAACTGGAGTCTTTTCTTTCCTCTAAGCCATTTCATTCATTTTACAGAGTGTGCTCTTGAATAGAGGCTACAGCTTTGGCGTGGTGTCCCAGACTGTCAGATTTGGGTAAATTGATCCTGCCTCCCTGTTCTGTCTCGGAGCCCTGGCCTGATCAGGAAAACACCCATGACAGTTTGGCTGGCGGCCTTGCTAAGAAGCGAACCCTATTTAAAACAGCAACATTGCAAATTAGTGTTTGAAGGTTTTAACATGAAAAAAAACAAACATCGCTCTCCCTTTGAGTTTCAGTTCAAACTTTATACAAGCTCCCCAAGTGGTATCGGACACAAGTGAGGCCAACCCTGAGAAAACCTGCTTTCCATTGGGAGGGCATGGTGCAGCATTTCAGCCTGGGCTAATCAGCCAGTAAGAAGCAGGCTGGCATACATGCGGACCCAGCCTGGCAGAACTGCTTGCATGCATGTGCACACACACACACACACACACACACATGTGCACAAATGAGCCACCAAGGACCTGAACTATCATTGAGCATGGGGAGGAATTAATCAGAGCACACCCTGTTTCCCTATCCACAGCTGTGACTGAACAGGAGAGAGGAAAAGGTCAAACCGATTGGTCAGGATGGGAGGACTGGTAGAGCTGGTTTAACCTCTGACCTCACAGTTAGATGTACGAGGAGACATCTGACATCCAGGTCTAAAAGGTCACTTTCTCTCAGCGCACCTCTGTGAATCCTCTGCTTCTTTTCACGCCATGTCCTCTAACTACTTCTGAGCTCGGTTAATTGAGGGAAGTGTTAAGATCAAGAAGAACAGAGAGTTAGAGGGAGATGGCTGATGGAGATGGAGAGGGGGACTTTGCGAGCGCATAATAGCCGTTTCCCCCCTCTTGCCTGGGGCCCAGTGTAGATGTGGTGGACCCAGCCCCAGACGCCACTCCATGGTTTGGCACGCTCTGCATTTCAGCCCTCTCACTGTTTCCAGCTGAACCAGCTCCCATGCAAACACATGGGCAGCCGGTGGGTTTTCTTATTTAGTTGTCGGTCAAGAGTACTTAATAATATTCAAAAAGACAGTGCGACATATCATCCCATGCTTGCCAAAATATGATCCCCTTCTCTTTTTTTTTTCCCCTTTCTTCCCAACATTTTCCCCTCTACAGTTTGGGAAGCGTACATGCAGATGAAAAGGAACAGATACACAATGGTGCAATCTTGAAAAAAGTTTGGCTGACAGCTATTAAAGTAATAGAGCAGACTGAGAAGAGGGTAAGTACGGAGCAAGGAGGACAGCGACCGCCTTTCAAGAGACTGTAAGAGGAAGTATTTCAAATACAATGGCCTGTAATGCAACATAAAGCACAAGCACTGATGTGACTTACTCAGATTGATATGTCCTCGCTGACCCAGATGCTCTCATCCCTGCCTCGGCTTTTTGAAGTTAAATAAACAGTGTGTCACAAGATCTTCCACATGCCACCCAAGTGCTACAGTGAGTGTGAGAGTCTCTGTGTGTGTCCGCGATGCTTGTGTCTACGGTTAGATTTGTGTGTCCGTATGCATACTTACTGTATGTGTGGACACATAGAGACTGATGATGTGTGTTAGCGTGCACAGGAATGTGTGCGCCGACAAGGAGCGAGCGTAAATGTGTGTGACATGTCTATAATGACAATGGCGGGTGACAAATAACGCTGACGCATGCTGTCCCTGGTCTTGATCCTGCTTTAATAAAAAAGTGTTGGCTCTTTGAACATTTTAATTAAACTAAACAGGACCATCCCCACCCAGGCCTCGACGATGAGCTATGTACATTTGAAGACAAACAAGTCCATCTGTTACAGAGTAGACATCAAATACATGTCTTTTTTATGTCACCCTGGGCCCGCATGTTGACTTTCATTATTTCTAAAATCCATCTGGAATTTTGATGGGCATGTTTTGAAGGAAAAGGCCTTGAAACCACAATGCAGGGATGTCTTGAAACAAAGGTCTCTGCGGTTTTGTCTGTTTCTCGTGGTCAACAACAGCCCGGCAGTCTCTGTGCTCAGATAGCTCATGTCTGTAATTTTAGTTTATGCCATCATTATTACAACACGTTAGCCGTTTTTCATGCAGTTTCTTGGAAATATACTGAATTGATGGTTTATGTGTTCTTTTTAAGAAATTGAACTGAGACCATAAAATGTAGAGCGAGGAGAATGGGGTTCCTTAGATTTTTGACGAGCCAGGCAGAGGAGAAAAGTATCCGGATGAGTGCTGTTTGCTGCAGGAAAATGAATTTGTCTGATATAAGTTGTGTTGATAAAAAAAGGGGGTGAGTTAAAAATCTGAAGACCAGAGTGGCCTTGTCAAAATAGCATTAACAATAACACTTTCTCCTCAATAACTCTACAAATTAAGTGGAATTTTGATATAAGAAGAAAAAACTGTGATAAGTAGATGGTATTTAATTAACTGGCACTTAAAGTGAACTTTCTGGAAAAGACTACTAGAACTACACTTAAATATGAAGCCATTGCACAAAACACTTATCACAAAATATCAAGTGGATGAATTTTAACTCAAAGAGTCGGGATGAAAAAAACAATCCCTTAGTTCCATTTCATTATCTGGTTCTGAAGCTCCATATTAGTTTAATTATAGCGCACACTGATGCATTTTCATTTTCATTCAGATTAAAACTTGAAACTGTTCTGCAGAGCGGCCACTGTACTTCACACTTGATTTTGAAAGCACTGTCATGCAGGAGTCCCACCACAGTGAAGAGGTTTACCTCTGCATGTTTAACCAGATCAGTTCAGCAGGGTCTTGTTGCCACCAGAGGGAGTCTTCTTAGTCAAATAATAGCTCCCCAAGGGGTTGACTCTGTATTCTGAACATCTGCTCAAAATTCACATCATCCTGACTCAAGCCCAAGTAATGGGAATATTGATGTTTTGTTTATGTTGTTTTTGTTCATGCATTGCACTGTTAATCAAAGTGACTGACACAACCTCACTGACACACATTTATCATGACGCCAGTTCATTATTATTAGTCATTATTAGTCATGCAATGGTAATTTGTATTCATACAGCTGGAAAGCCATTCCTCGTCTGTTTGACTTTATGGGGCTTACTGTTGTGGTGGAGCCCAGCCGGGGAGCCCACACTGGTGGGGCAATGCCCAATGTTGCAAGCGACAAGCACCAGCCTAGCCCGGGCTACAGGCCTATAAAAGGCCATTTCACTTCGTTTTCTGTACAACAACTACACGTGTTGAGCTCAGTTGAAGCCCGTCCCATTCACTGCATATCCATTCTGGAGGAGGAGGAGGAGGCGTGTAGCCCTTTTGTTACCTGTATTAGAGTACCTGGCTGTTGTAAGTTAGTAACATGGACTGAGTTTAAGATGTCTCCAGAGAATAGAAACGGCGAACGATGTACAAAAGCTTTAAACCAAACAAAATCTACAGGGTTGGCAGGGCACTGCAGTAAGTGCAACTAGTTTTTTTTCTACCGGCAAGGCGCAGCAAATGGGAATTGTTAATTAGGCTCTACCGTGAAAGTAAGGACGAATAGGAGGCACTTCCTCCAAGAACTCATTCACCTTTCAAGTCCGACCCTCTCTCGAGTTTCATTTTGGAGTTCTTAGCCACCTTTCAGGTCGTCATCAGCATCTCACCTGTACTGCTGGACCATGGATTTCACACGGTCGAAGATTTCTAAGGCGCTTCAGCTTCACGTCGCGGAAAATAGGCGGTTTACGTGCATCTGGAAGGGTTAGGAAGCCTGCCAATGTGAACGGAAAGCGTGACCACTTTATGTTACAGTGCATGGCCTCTGGATAAAGTGGTAACGATCATGCACAAACCCCTCCGAAAGCGGAGTCTCTACGTGTTCCTGTGTTTTGGCATCATATACCTCAGACTTGGGTGAGTTTTTATTACCATGTGATTACATGCGTAGACTGTTTTCTTCACATGCGCAAACCTGAAGATCAAACTCATTGCGACACTGTGACAATTCGACTCTTTACAGGAAAGCATCGGCTGCCCTCTGACCTCAGACTTTAAGCATGATGTGAAAAATCAGTTTTCAGCAGGTGTATTTAAAAAAACTATTTCAATCATTATAACGCCTGCCCCTGTGAAATGAATGTGGCGTGCGTAAAAGTGGCAGATCAGGTCTCGTGCCAACAGACAATGTGATCGATTCGTATTCGCTGTCAGAGGGCTATTTAGTTCACCTCATGAGACTCCTGCTCCTTTGTCGCACAAGATAATTTGAGCCGCTGTCTCTGCTCCAGATTCAGCTCACCCCTGCATACCTTCATTAATAGCGGCAGACTGAGTTGTATTTCCACATTCCATTGCCCAGACTGAGTTTTTACCTGTTTTGCAATACCTCACCTTGATGCATAAACACAGAAGGACTTCTATCCATTCCTTCTCTGCTGCCCGGCCTCTCAGGCATATTAGGACCCCCACGTAGACACACATTAGAATCACGACGAATTCTGTCTCATGAAAATCGTTTTTGCTGTTGTTTTTGTTGTATTTCTGTCCACGCTGTGCATGCATGGGACGGTTAATGTTGTATACATTCTCTTCTTACGAAATGCGTATGCTGAATAGTGAAATTAAAACATTGCTAATTTTGATCGTGATCTCCCTTAAACGTATACTTAAACTATAACTTACAACTATATATACTTTAATTTATAATAAGCCCTAGAGGCCTAAAGATTTACAGGTACGTTTGCAGCAATTCCTACCTGGTAAATGACGATGCAGTGGTGGGTAAACACACCAAATTAATATAACACTATAACAGATTATTCATCAATATTATAGGCAACTTTTTTATGCGCAACAGCATTTGCTTTGTTGAATAACTGTAACCAATTGCGCATGAAATAATTAGAAGTTATTAACTGAAATGTAAGCTGCCACATATGATACAGCCCATCTTCAACAGACTGATTAAGTCCATACGACTTTAAGTCTCTTGTACTGATTTCATAGTATTTTCAGAGATTCCTGCAACTACAATGAACCAAACAAAGAAAAAAAAAGCGTCAGCCCTCCCTGTGAGAACCTCATGTGGAGTGAAGCGTGTAACTGACAGATGCTCATATCACATGACAGTAGCTCCAATATGGGTGGGAAAGTCACCCATCTCCGTGTTTGCTAAGCCCCGAGCAGTTAGCTCATTCCTTCCACCCTTTCACTCTGGCTAAATCTTTCATGGTACCCTCTTCATTTACAACGACTGGAGCCTGCAGGTGTTGAGTGAGAGTCGCGATGCTGAGGCGATAAAAGCCCTCCACTCACTAAGCCCTGCGACAAAATCTCCCCAAGTATTTTATTTCTCTGCTCAGATCCAATCTCGGGCAACAACAGTGCTATTTTCTTTATACCTCCACCTTTAGCAATCCTACAAGCTGAGGAGGTTATTATACAGTTTAAACAGGGCCACAAAAATCTAATTTATTTCCTATATGATTGAATATCATAGGATGACGGCCATCAAATACCATTAGAGCACACCAGACAGGCAGACAGAGCAGAAATATTATAGACGCCTATAGAAATATTATAGTGTTACCACAGGAAATAATAAGGTCACTCAAACCCATATTTGACTACCACAAACATGCTTTATGTCTATGTTATAGGAAAACTTGTTACCAGAGGACATAATACTGTAGGCTATAGCTCCCAAGAATATTATATATATTACAATATTAAAGGCATATCACAGGAATGACATGGGTAATTCTTTTCAGCAGGATAGTGACGCTCTGTGCTCACTCTCACATAGACACCCATACAGAAATATTATGAGAGTCATATCTGTCATAGTATAAAGACTTTTGTGCGTTGATATGACCCCAACTTGTTGATTCAGAACGACACATCCTGCCAAAGAAATGCGCTGATTTTTTGCACATGGAGCTGTGATGATGGTGTGAGGGCTCAAGCAGCCAGCGTCTATGTTTGTTTATTTTTGGCTGGATGGTGGGGTGGGGTGGTGGAGGTTGGTGGAGCGGGTGTGTGTGGGGGGTGATGATGAATGAAACCTCCTGCACGTCCAACGGGGATCGGATCAGTGTCACCCCATTGTCCCGTTGTGGCAAAGTGGGCGGATAGCAGTATCTCTCCCTGCCCAATGGCAGGCACGACTCTCATGAGAGTGGAGAGAGGCACTTTTCTGCCATGCAAAATCCCTAAAACCATCATCATTCCGGCTCGGGAACCCACAGTACTGTGTAACAGCCTCCGCCGCTGAGAGATGACAGAGCCAATCTCAGCGCACACACGGCCCTGGGAGCTTGGAGCTGCGTAGAGCCACCGCACCAAAGACAAGGAGACGCACGGCACCTCTTTTTGATTTTGAGCGAAAGGGACTTAAAACCGGGAATTAAGGGAGTTTTTGCATCCTGTCCGCGTCGTCTCACTCAGTCCGAACGTGGCCATTTGCTCAATGTCATCATGATCATCTTCTCGTCGCGCAGTGTACTGCTGTCAGTCTATTATCCACAGATCTTCCTGATCCTGACGAGTGGCAGCTACCTGTAAGTTTGAGCCAATTAACGGGGTCCTTAATTAACTTCAGAGAGTGCGCGCGCTCATCCTCAGCAACACAAAGACGCACAGGTTTGGTTTTGCTCCCGTGCAGCTTTCCTACCGGACAGCGGGCTATATTTCCTTTTTCCTAATCATGAAACGCCGGTTGTGAGATACATTTCTTTAGTTCTCAGCGTCCACAGATTGGAGATTCGTTTTAGGTTGTTTATATTGTGTCATCAAACTGCAACGGTACAGGGAGCAGGCGTAGCAAAAGTTCAACTTACGCAGAAATTGGATTTAATTCTAGGATATTTTCACACACTTCCTAATGCTATACAAGAGTAAAATCCCGTAGAGAATACTCATCAGTGGAAACATCGCCGGGAAAATGATCCACGTGGGAATAAACTAATTAGGTGAAAACCTGAACCCGCTAATGTGCCGTCTGCTGGCGGATGAGCATGTCTTGTGAGTAAGCAGTGATGGTTTGAATCTAGCTGTCGTATAGAGCAAATATTTTCAGAAAAGCATAACGTTTTGCTAACCGCTACATGGATTCATTTTGGCCACAGAGTGGCAGAGATGTTCAAGACAATTGGATGCTGAGATTTATTTTTTCCTGCGAGGAGAGTTTAACACAATATGGGCAGTTTTTACGCATGCGAGCACCGTTAACCTGTCAGAGCGTGTGAAAGATTATCTCTGCGCATTACCTCATCTCTGGTTAATTCTCAGTATTTCGATGTTATCATTTGAACCCACATCTGAAAATATCTGCCCGCAACATGTACGTGATTGACGCTATAATGCGCTGCAGCTTTGAATTAAACGAGAATTACTCTTGTAGGAGAACACTGGCTTTCTTAAAGCTTCCAAAATTATTACTCACCCATGCTCCCTCGCTCCTTCCTCTGCTGCCGGAGACCCCAAACCTGATGCTGAAATAGATGTGGTTTTCGGTTTTCTGTTAAAAGTGGGCTACACTGCTAAGTATAGCGATGGCTTGCACATTAAAACTACATACCATTGTTTGTTTTGATTATTCGAGTATGCTTTCTGTTGAGCATTAACCACAATATACGTTTTGAGGAGAAGATTTAAATATAGATTCAAAATAATGCAATGCCTCAAAGCAACACAGCTAATGTTTTGGCATGTTAAACTGTAAAATTTGTAGAGCTGTGGGTGGCAAATGAGCCGTCAGCAAAAGGATCTGACCATGTAGAGCTTCTGGGCCATTGCACACCTCACACTCCCACATCCAGGAATTTCACACTTAATGTTCCAATGGCAATAATCTGGCCAATTTCACCATGTTTTGTTAATATCACACTGGCCTAACTAGAGAGTGACTGCAGATACAGTTTCAAACAGATACAGGATAGGATTTTATTATTAACTAAACACCTTCAGTGCACTGTTCACCTTAAGCTCTTATATTTGTAAATGAGCAGCAAAATAGGGAAAAATCACATTCAGCACTAAAATAACAGTTAATTTCCTGCTCTTGGAAAAAGAAGAGTATTTATTCACTTGACTTACTTAAGTTGTGTCTCAGGCATTTTTGTGAGTGCATTCCTCGGTAGAAGATGCATGCCTGGGAGCTTAATAGTCTGTCAGTTAGGTTCAAAGTGTTCCATGTGATGGAGTAGGTGGCTGTGAGCACACTGTATGCCATGACGTAGACTGTAGTTTCTCTTAAGGCCAAAACTACCCTGCGATGGAATCTCACACTGGTACTGATTTTGATTTTTTCAATTACGTTTTGTTTTTATCCAAAGAAATTAATTTATTGTCAGGTCAAACTGGCAGAGGCCTTTGTTTCTCTGACAATTAATGTTGGATGTTTAGTGCGATGTGTTTTTATTTCAGTCACATCACATATTTTTTGATCAGTGTAACATAGACTGTAGCCCATGTTCTGTCAAAAATAATCTCAAAAAGACTAAGGATAAAGATTTGTGTCACCTCTAAGTTTAGAAGTGAAGCTGTAGGTGTCAAAGCCCTTTTGCACAACCAGTTTATTGCTGATCGATGAATCCAACAACATAACATTTTGGAAGAATGCACACAATACTAATGAGGTTTACTTACAATTTTGGATATGCACTCTGTAGTATCTGTGCAAGGCTCAAACTTGGCAAAAAATCATGGCACCTGTTGCTTTGTAATTAACAAAAAAAAAACCTACTTCATCCCTCTATCATAGCTGTGTTAATATGGAATGACACCAGTGATTTAAACATTAGATAATTGCTGTAATACCTGATACTTGAAATCATATTCCATGTTTTGTTTAAGCTTGACATTTATCAATAGCAATTGCAGCATCTAAACGGACAAATCCTGTGACATTTTCAAGAGTTTCTGTTGGAGGCCTATCTGATGGTAGATCTGTGACCGTGGGTGAGCTGTCCCCAAGCCGCTGGCGTACACACACAGAGTATACGCTAAGCAAACAGAATCGCATTTGTGCACTTTGATGATTTCAGGGATTTAAAAGCTTAGCTCTGGAATTCTCTGTTTGGTGTTTTCTAATGGTTTGGTGTTGTCCGTTGTAGACTGCGATTCTGTGAATTAGCAGGTGAATGACATGAGAAAGAGCCAAGAGGGGAAGTTATAAGGAGTTCTGTTTGTCAGACTTGAAAACATCAATGTGCTGTTGTATCAGCGTTTAAATGCAGAGATATAAATGACTCAAATGTATTTTATTGCCTTTGGATTTGTACAAACAAACCAGTTATACTATTCGCCCTTAACATTCATTATGCAAGACAGTGAATTTCTCCAGTTGCACATTACTTGTCTTAATGAGCCTGACCTTTTGCTTTGTACAGACTACATGTCATTGTTGCCATGAACAACCACATATACAGCGGCGGGTCACGGAGGGTCAGAGGAGTTCAAGCGTGTTTAACAGCAGAGAGAGCAAAGAGGGTCCCAAAGCAGCAGCAGCATTAGCAGGCCTCAGTGTTTACTGCAGACCCTGAATGCACCTGATGAATTTCCTGTTTTCTTAAAGAAGTTTACATTTTTTAATTGTTTTATATTTTGGAAGTTAGAGTCTTCAGTTGATAGTATAGTGATTCACACGTTTTGCAGAAGAAAATGAATTGTACTCTTTGTCTCATTAACATCTTGCTTATGGTTCTTTTCTTTTTTTTAGAAATATACATCTAAACATGTTTACTGTAATTGAAAAAAAATCTTCTTAGTTCAGCTACCTTTTGTGGTAATTTCTAGAGCACGGTTCGCAAAGTCAACAGTATACACAAAGGCACTTTCCCTTTTATACACTGTAGTACGTTCCCCTGACTGCACCGAGAAGACCAAGAGAATGTGTGTAGTCCTCCGTCTGGTAACAGATACTCGCCTCGCTGCAGTTAGGATTTATTTGAACTTATGTGTTTGAAATTGAGATTTATGTTTTTCTGTCTTTGTGGGGAAACTTAAGCAACCAGCGGAAAGGGAACATGATTGTCGGAGAGCGATTTCTAATCAATGATCATATCTTTGTTCTTAGTCAGGGGTCTCCTCCTACCAAGATCACTGTGAACTAGAATCCACAGAAATCACTGTCTCTGTTTCTCCTCCTCCCCCTCACCCATTCTTCCTTTTCACTCCTCTCACGCCGCCGCCGCTTTTTCGCTGACACACAACTTGCCTGCGTTAGTTTGCCCCGTTTGTGGTGAAGCCTTTGGAGGTCGACGTCATACTTCAAAGCATGGCGTTTGCCTCCACGCTCATTTATGGCTCCCCGTCCCTGACATGTTTGAAAAGTATGTATCTACATGGTTTCGAGGGCTATAAACAGAGTTGTGGAGAAAGTCAGCGCTTTGTTTAGCTGTAATCTGTTTTGGCTTTCTCAGTGGTTGCAAAGCCATCTTTAGCATGTGTTTTGATATTATCACATGGAGTGATCAGATATGATGAAGTCTCCCCGAGGAGAACTGAGAAGGAGGTGTGTCATTTACTATACAGCACATAAATACCCTACAAATTCAGGCGACTACTGTTGAAAACCTTACATATTTTCCATGCAAACCAGTCTTAGGATGTGGCTGAAGTCAAAGCAGTCTCTCATGAAATTTATAGGCAGCACTTTACACTCTGAAAAACTTTCAAACACATAATTACACAAATCATAAGAAATAATATTTTGTGTGACATTTGGTTGAAAAGTGAACCCTGCATCCATGTCTCAAGACACTGAGCAAGTGTATATACCACATTTGCGTAATAGTCAAGACTGGCAACTATTCACACCACTATGTTACCTAACAATTAACACAAAAACCCCAACTCATTACTCAAAGTCCCACCATCCAAACCAAAGTGGAATGACGTTGTCAGTAGTCAAATAAGCATCTTGTTTTCTCTCTCTGGGCTGTTTTAACAAGTTTCCCTGTATGTTTTTTTTTATGTTTTATATTGGATTAAGTTTTCAGGTTTTTGATTTACCTCTAATCCATTAAATAGCAATACTTTCATGCAGTACAGCTTTCACTTCACTACGGAACGTGCATCAATCACTGGTTGAACTGAATCCTGTTCTGGAGAGTCTCACATAAGTGAGTCAGTCTGACCATCCTCTAAAAGCTCTAACTGAGTCTATGTTTGTGTGTGTGTGTGTGTGTGTGTGTGTGTGTGTGCGTGTGCAACCATGCATGCATGTATGTGTGTCCACTGATGTGTGTATGTGTGTGTTTCTCTTACTTTGGCAGGGCCCTGTCCTCGGTGGTGGCTCTGGGTGCCAACATCATCTGCAACAAGATTCCCGGGCTGGCACCTCGCCAGCGGGCCATCTGCCAGAGCCGCCCGGACGCCATCATTGTTGTGGGCGAAGGCGCCCAGATGGGCATCAATGAGTGTCAATACCAGTTCCGATATGGACGCTGGAACTGTTCGGCGCTGGGAGAAAGGACAGTCTTCGGTCAGGAGCTGCGAGTAGGTCAGTCTGGGTTCTGTCACAAAAGGGAAAGGGCTTGTGTGTGTATTTGTGTATGTGCGCTCCGGTACGGCCGTCCTCGTGAGAACCTTTTTGAGCTTTAGCTGTTGGAGTGACATGGTCGGCTTAACCTGTTAACAAAGCCTGGAGCAAAAATTGGGCCCCTTGTAGTGTGTTGTTATAATTTCATTAAAACTAACGCTATTTAGGAATAGCACAAAATAAACTGAAATAGTTAAGAGCTTGAAATCTGATTTGGACACAAGAAAGGGCCACAAAAAAAAGGTATCAACATGCAGAGAACTCAGAATTTGTAGGTCCCAAATCTTCCAGAAATCCCCAAGATGTCATGCTGAATTAAAGGTACATACATCTAAAGTGATGTAAGATTTTACATTTGATGTTGCAGCTATAAAAATGGCATCTTGGATTTGAATATGTCTTCAGTTTGAGTGAAATACTGCTTCAGTGTCGCACTGGAAACAACTGACACCAGACTGCACTAAATGAGACGTTGTTGTACAGTGTGTGATCATGTTTTTGTAACTTTGAAGCTACTTAAGTGGTAATTTAAAGGGAATATTAAGGTTCATGAGGTTAAGGTTTGGAATGTTGTGTAAGGGATAAGCTCAGTGCTTGAGAGTATGAATGTTATCAGTGATAGATCTTCACAGGAGTGTGTGTGTGTGTGTGTGTGTGTGTGTGTGTTCACAGCGGATCATTAAATGAATAATTAAACACTGAAAACACGTTACAAAAAAGGGATTACAGCCTGGATGTTGCATGTATGTGGAGTGATCACTGATCACTCACACTGCATTGCTGTCATTTGGTAATGATAATGAAGCTGACAATGATAATACCAGCGACTTCCCTATTGAAGAAGGAAGAGAAGTTACACAATGCGTGTTTTGAGCCATCCTATTGTCTCAGTTTTAACAGTAAGAGTACAAGAAGAGTATCAAAATTGTGGTACCAGCCCCCGACCCTCTGAGCCCCATGAAATATGGCTCTTCACAAGCCAAACCCAAGCTGCACACATCACACAGTCAAAACTCAAACCAGCAACACACAGTCTCTTTGACTCTCTATTGTATAACCATTCGCGTTGGCATTGCTCAAGAGGACTTCATATACTGCTGATTCCAGGCGATCCTAGTTGTCCTCTTTTCAATTGACAATGTTGTATTTCTCCGGCGCGCTCTAGTTTCTGTTGATGTAGGTTCTGCAATGAGCCTGTTGGTTAGCAGCATGCCGACCATTGCTGGCTATGCCAAAGTTATGGAAAAGCTACCGAAAGGCACTGGAGCCCTAATGGGGAAAACGTATGGTTGAAAAATGATATCGCAAATGAGGAGACAGCTAATGGTGTTATTGCAGAGAACGCTTGTCGAACCAAAATAGATGGACACATCTGTTGTTAATCGGGCAAAATTGGTCGTGTCCATGTCTGGCTGGTTCATGAGAGTGTGCACATACATTCAGAAAAAGACGTTAAGCAGACAAACATTTACATTTACGATGCTTTTGTTTGAGAGACTTGGCATTCCGCAAACCTCTTTTGCATCGCTTTTGTTTTACAGGGACTTTTATATATTTCCTTTCATTTAGAAGATGCTTTGTTGCCATTACGTTGCGGTTGGGCTGTGCATTTAATCCAGTGGCTCTGTTAACAATCACTCCTCTTAAGGAGTAGCTGAATTAGCTCCAGCTCCCTCTCCAAAAGCATTTTTTCTTTGTTGTGAATGTGGCGCTTTCTTTTGTAATGGAGCTCATGTTGTTTTCCTCAACACTCAACATCCCCTTTCCTCCTCCTTTTGGTCTGTACTTTTATGCCCTTTTGAAGGGCGTAGAGATTTAGGAATGATATTAGGCACTGGTTCATCAGAAGCATCTGTGCGTCTACTCTGAATTTTTGTAGGACTGATGTTTGTGTTTTTACGTATTATACTGTTTACCTAAAGTACTCTGTAGTATAAAAATCTACATTTAGCAATTCTAATTCACACAGTCCTTGTTCTCTAAAGGGGATTTGTAAGCTCTGTCACTCATCTTTGATTATTTGATGCACATGCAACAGTTACATGTATCTGCTCTTCTACTTTTCGTCGGCAATGCGACATCCACATCCCACCATGGCAACGTCTGAATTTCATGCTCGCCTTTGCTCTTCTTGTTTGGTTTCCATAGTGGATCTGCACAAACAAATGCGTCATGCGCCCGCGCTGAGCACCATGACTGTTGGTGTCCAGTTCTGGTCAGAGAGTGATGACTACTGGGCCTGCCATGATTGTCCAATAATGATGGGACTTGGTGGCCTTCTCAATAAAGTACTCCAACAATGACGTCTTCTTTTAGACCAACGTGGAACTTGATTTTGCTCAGGGTTCCCATGACAGATTTACCAAGACATTTTTGATTTGGGTTTTTGTTGAATAAAGAAAATAAGCAGCGAACAAGGACTTATTTTTTGGATTATTTTTGTTCTACACGATAATCAACACCAATCTCCCCCTCTTTTGTCATATTTGAATCACACACGCAGGTAGTCTGCAGTAAATAGAAAGCTAAACTGTACGAATTCATGTGAAATGTTTTTATATTTATTTGATAAATCGAAATAACACATCTGGCCGTGGAACTTAAGCTTTCTCAAATACAGTTTTGGATTGCTAATTGAAACGTTCTGTGGCCTCATCTGTGTGTCATTGGCACAATTTAATCTCATTCAGTAGCTCTGTCCTTGATAATTTGTAAAAACTGTAAGAAATTTTGCCTCCTCTTGAATTAGCTAATTCCTGCACTAAGATTAGTCCACTGTGACAGGGATGCAGGAGTTCTTCCTCTCTCCTTCAAGTGAATAGATTTGTTCCTGCACTCCACGGGGGCAAAAGGGAGGAAATGTCGCATCGTTTGTGCCTCTTGACAGCGTTGGCAGATTATGTGGAACCCATGGCTGCAGTGAGGCGCACACAGCAGCTCTTTGTCCGTCAAGTCGGTAAACTGTCTACACAGAGACTCATGCACTGGTTTTGTGATCAGGATGTGGGTTCATGGTTTTAGAAGGTAACACAAGTCCTAAAGAGGTTCACGTTTTGTTGCAAAATCAAAAAAATCTGTAGCGCTAAAAGCATGAGAAATTGTAAAATACGAAGTTAGTTCGAGTACATGTTTTACATTTCAAGGACGTACACCCATTCACACACATATATTATTGTGTAATAAATGTATGTAACAAACCTCTCCGGAGCTTCTTTTCAGCTCGCACAGGTGTGTTAACGTTACCTGATGAGTGAGTTATGAGATTTGTTGTTCGATTTTGCACCATAAGCTTTAGGACTTGACAGCGTATTTGGAGGGACACCACACAGACTCAGACACGCTAAAATTAATCACACAGCTCTTAATCACCGATGCTACTGTGATCATGTTTGTGATAGAACAAAGGTTTGACCATCATTACTATAGATTGTTATAATATTTTATTGATGTGGGGAGCACATTAGGGATGATATGAGCAGTCAGATGATTAATCATATTCATGATCTAATCCACTTCATTGGAAGAGGAAAAGGTCAAAGCGCCTGAAATGTTTATTATAGTCATCTGCATTGTTAACATGCAAGTACGCACAACCACAGTAATACACCAGAACATTTACAGTGGACAGTGTGCTTAAAAAGTTCAATACTCAAATAACTGGTTTTGATAATCTGGTTAAACTTGTTTGAGCAGTGATTGCTCATGTTGGACTCACTGTCTAGTAATATTGACTTGCCAACATGTCTCGGCAGTTAAGTTCATCAGAAAAATGCATCATAACCAATTATTGTGCAAAATTAGCTGTTTTTCTTTTTCATTTAACAGTGCCGGCACGTCCAGATGTTGTTTTACTACTGTTTCCTTGTGATGTGTTCAGGTTTCTCTCTGGGTCTGTGTTCTCAGCACTTAAAAGAGACCTGTGGGGTATGAGAAATATGTTGTCTTACAGACTCGCTGCACTATTAAAACCAGACTTGTGTCAGCTGAGCCACCCACCACCATCACCGTCTTTGCTTACCAGAAATGATAGGTGAAGTGTGGCGGCTCTTCCAGTTGACTTTCTACAGTGATCTACTGTCAGTCAGGCTTGTGTCAAACAGCACAGGGTATTCCCTATATAAGCAGTCTGGTTACGTGGAGAGTGGCAGTGTCCTCTAATGTGCCCAGTTACTCATATTAACCACATGTTTTTTGTATGTTAGTGTCACAGCAGAGGTGTAGTGATTAAGGTTGGAGGGTGAATCCTTGTGTGAAATAGAACAACAGTAACGTATTGTGACCCTAGCTTTTTTAATGTTCCTCTACAGCTTCACTGATCTCTCTCTATGCTTACATGCACACAGGAAACTGTTTTTTGGGAGAAATCAGGTTAGAACTGAACTGAACGTTTTGCGAATTAGGTATTGGGTAGCTACTGCACATTTATAGGGTTCACTGAGCTCATCCTGCAGTAACATACTGATTTTTTATGTGCAGTTCCTTAAATGATAACTGTGTTAGCCTTTAGAGCGTTCTTAGAGAGTTACTTTACTGTTAATTGATGTTTAAGCCTTTTTCTCTCAGTATATTCAAAATTATTTATTTTGGTAGCATGGGGATACATAATTGTGAAAGTGAAAGTTTAACATTGTGGCTGTTCTTTAACTTTAACCGAGTGATAAGATATACTGCTGGATACAGGTGTGTGTGATTGGCTGTTGCATCTTCAGGCAGCAAGATCAAGCTCTCCACTGCTGTAGGTGGGAAGAAAGGCTGTTGGTTGGGATCTGACGGTGTTCGTTCAGTTTAGCACTGTCCCACTAGGTCATCGTGGGAGACCACAGACACCACAGCTACTGCAGAACCCCACTGCCAGTTAGACACTGTGGAAAAGTGGACGATTTAGCGTTTTCTCTCAACACCTTATTGTCAAGCTGCCATCAGCTCGCACACGACATTCGCAGTTGTGATAGTTTCCAGTGTTTGTTGCTCATGATTGAAGATGTAACCATGTTTTCTGACCATGTCTGTATGTATTATGGAATTTTTTAGCATGGCATGAAATCATGGAATACACCCTTTCAACAAAATGTTCCAATCTGCAAATTCCCACATCATCATAATCAAGTACAGGGGAAAAGCTATTCC